>WBNO01004517.1:643538-662140 GCA_013400575.1 Peucedramus taeniatus
CTGCCCTCGGGCCGCCCTGCCCTGCCCTGGGGGCCTGCCCGCCGCACCGCGGCGGGGCCCAAGCCTGGGCTGGGGCGGGCCGTGACGGTAGAGGTGGGCGGCAGGTGAGGGGCTCTGAGGGGTGTGGGGGGGTGACAGGGCAGAGCGCTGTCCCGGCTGGAGAGTAAAGCAAGCGTGAGGAAAAACTGGTGCAAAGTGCGGCATGTGCCGAGCTTATCCTCAGTCCGGACGTTCTTTATTGTTGGATCTTGTGCTGGCAGGCCTTATAGGCAAGAAGGGAGACCGGAGCAGTGGGATCAGCCTTGTCGTCGCAGAGTCAGGGGCATCCGGGAGCTGAGGAGCCCTGAGAATGTAGTCAAGCAAAACGTTGATGGACGTCTATGTGTACATTGCCAACTTGGCAAAGTATTTCAGGCCACCAAGTTGGTCAGAGGGATGGACACCTCTCTGGCGAGGAAGGCTGATAGAATTGGAATTGTTCACCGTGGGGAAGAAAAGCTTTGGGGTGATCTAATTGTGGCCTTCCAGGACCTGAAGGGAGCTGCCTAGAAAGAGTGGAGAGATTATTTGTGAGGGTGTGGAGTGACAGGGCTAGGGGGAACGGGTTAAAATTGAAAGACAGTAATCTTCCCTTGTGAGATCGTGGCACAGGTTGCCCAGAGAAGCTGTGGCTGCCCCATCCCTGGATGTGCTAAAGCCAGGTTGGGTGGGGCTTAGAGTAACCTGGGATAGTGGAGGGATGGAACTCAATGATCTTCAGGATTCCTTCCCACCCAAACCATTCTGTAATTTTATAGCTGAACTGTGTTCATTATAAAAGTAAAAATCATGCCTACAGACCATAAGGGCCTTGTCCAGGTGTTCCCCTGAGCATGGGAACAAGTTATGGGATAACTTGTATAGAAATTACTAACTAATCATAATAGAGGGGCTGTGCTTGGGAAGGGACCAGCTCTGGATTTCTGTGTATAAATAATGGCATGGAAAGTCAGGGGGTTGTGCTGGGCTTGTGCCATAGCACCCAGCACAACCCTGGAATAAATAATCTATATCTCACTCACATCATTGTCTTGTGCTCTCTATTCTCTCCCACAAAGGAGAGAATATTCTGCAGCTGAGGTGTGCAAGCAGCTCCCCTCGCCCTTGAGAGTGTTTTCCACTGGCTAAACCCCAGCTGGAACAGGTGATGATCCACCTTTGTAACTCCTAGGGATAACTGATGTGCTACAAGGCTTTGCTTCAAAGTGAAGGAAGCAGGACACTTAAAATTTAAGTGGATTTGGTCACTTTTGCTCAAAGAGTTTCAATTTTTATATCTAAGGAGGATTTTTGTATCTCTTGTGAAGCATAGCCTTTATACTGTGCAGTTGAGGCTACAGATGCAGAAATTGCTGGAAAATGTACCTGAGTTCACTATAAATTCACATAACAGGTTGTTTCTTTCCTTTAGAAAGATGGAGCTCTCTTCTGGAAAACTTGCAAAGTTTGCTGACGGATCTGCTGTTATTCAGGTAAAACCAAAAAACAGTCAACATTTGTGCAGCTTCAAAATGCTTGCATCTTCTGATTCTGAAATTATGCCATTGTTTGGGCATCAGAGCCTGTGGGATATAGAGCCTCAAGGGGTAATTTCATCCCTAACGAAGGGACAGCTGTATTTTATAGGAAAAAATTAAGTTTGAAAAGCAAAAACAGTGGCATGAACTGCGGATTTATGTGGTGGTTTTCTGCAGAGTATAATTCTTAAGAATTACTGGTTTGTGAATAAATTTAGAACATTGGAAGCTATTTTCACATAACTTCAGTTTTTACCTATTTTTCTTAACCCAGCTAGGTGACACAGCAGTGATGGTCACAGCAGTCAGCAAAACTAAGCCCTCTCCATCTCAGTTTATGCCATTAGTGGTAAGTACTAATGACAGAATTAGTTTTGTGCTATCAGTGGTCGACTTAGCAGTCATAGTCCTTAAATAGTGGAGTTCAGGATGCTGGGGAGAGTGGGGAATGCAAACAGTAGATGACAGACCCTGGACTGGGGAATTGAGTTGATAAAATCCAGGATCCCGGTGTGGGTAAAGGATGAGCCCTGGATATTGCCTGCCTTGGCTTTAGTAAGGCTTTCTTCAAAGCCCTTGTGAACTTTGCCACACCATCCAAGCTCAGATGTTGGGGTTTGGTTCTGTGGAAAACTGGTTGGATTGTGAGGCTTAAAGGGCTGTGATTGTTAAGGATGGGAAGTAGGTAATTGGGGTTGGAACTGGATGATCCCAAGGGTCCCTTGTGAGGGTTTCTGTGGCTCTGCAGTAAATAATCTGTTGTTATTAATAATCCCTGAATTTTCTTTGGAAGGTTGACTACCGGCAGAAAGCTGCTGCAGCAGGAAGAATTCCTACAAACTATCTAAGAAGAGAGCTTGGTTCCACTGATAAAGAAATTCTTACAAGCAGAGTAATAGGTAGCCTGAAACATTTTATTTACAATGTACTTTAAAAATGTTGTCATTTTCTTGTGGGTGTTTGAAAATACAGTCATTTATAACGCTGTCAGAAAACAAACGTAATTTATTTATCAGTATGATTGAAATTTTAATGTTATATATGTCATGCTAAATACATTTCTGGGTTCTCTACTTTCTCTCTTTTTTTGTGGGGGGGGGTTTGGGGGTTTTTTTGGGGTTTTTTTGGGTTTTTTGTGTGGGGTTTTTTTTTTGTTTGTTTGTTTTTTGTTTTTTTGTTTAAAAGCCCTATTTTGTCAGTTTCTTGTGAGGTTGTTGTGGGGCAAACTGAATATTAACAATTGAAACCAACTTCTTATGAATTCTTATGAACTTCTTATGAAGAGTTTGATTATTTCCTTTGCAGATCGGTCAATCAGACCACTCTTCCCAGCAGGCTACTTTTATGATACACAGGTAGGTAATGCCAGTTTCAAAACAGAAAACTTGGATATGGCCAAGGAAAATTTCATGATACAGGCCCTGTTTTAAGAAAAACTATATTTGTTAACATCAGTGAGGGGTTTCCACTTGACAAACAAGTGTAATGTTGCTTTTTAGTCTGTCATCTCCTTGTCTTAAATTATTTATTATTACATCCTACTTTCCAAATTTTTTTGTCAAGATGCAGGAACAAAATTAAAATCTCCTCTGTACAACAGAGGAAAGATGCTAACAGTAAATATTTTTTATAAGATGTGACACAATATAATCCATTATTGGGGCTTTTTTGTCAGTTTTCTGTTTTAAATACCTGAAAAAATTTCCATGTGAAACATAGACTTGTGTAGATACGTGGGATTTTTAGTGTCCTTAGCTTTGTATTGACAGCTAATAAAAATGTATAGGTCAAAATTATTCATTGTCTTTTATCTTATGCCAGATCCTTTGTAATCTTTTAGCAGTAGATGGTGTCAATGATCCTGATATTCTGGCAATTAATGGAGGTAAGAGGGCTGTGAGAAATTGGTGCTTCGGTGGGATTTAATGAGATCAGTTTTTTTCTAATCCAGATTTTTGTCTTCCTTTCAGCTTCTGCAGCACTTGCCTTGTCTGATATCCCCTGGAATGGTCCTATTGGTAAGTAAACATTTTGAAATTATGGGTGATTTTAATGTAATGGAAAACTTAGACCACAGGTGGCACTTGGTTTTTTTAAGTAGAAGCTGAATCTAAACATTAAATTTCAAGCATTGGAAGTAATTTTACAATGGATAGGATTATTGAAGAGATTATTTTTTCTGGACTAAAGGTACTTCTGAGAGGAAATACAATATAGAAATCATGTACTACAGAGACCAATAAATTTATTTTCTCTTAAGAGAAACATATTTATTGAAAAGCATTGTTTGGAAAATAGCTGGTTCAAAATCCTTTTCCTCGAGGAACTCAAGAAGAGATTTATTTAATTGTGAATGTTTTCTGGAAAGAGAAGATCTACCCAAGAAAAATATTGAACAAGTATCTTCCTTTCAGGTGCCTTTTTTTTCCTAGAAAACGCATGCTGAAATGACAAAAAACTCCCAGTACACTCACAGCATTGTGTGTAATACTACTTGGCATTATTTGCCCCACCCAGTAATAGCAGTCAAAAGAAAAACAGAATAGGTAATTTTGTCTTCTAGATTTGTTCTTAATATCCAGTCAACATGCTGATATTTTAAAATTAGTCTGTAGCTTTAATTATTGCTATTAGATGTGTAACTTTCAAAGTAAAGTGATGGTTCAAAGAACTTCCGAATTATAATAATAATTGACTTTCTGGAGTTTCTTTGCAGGTGCAGTGAGGGTAGGGCTGGTAGATGGAGAGACTGTTATCAATCCAACTCGGAAAGAGATGGCCTCTAGTGCTCTAAATTTAGTTGTTGCTGGAGCTCCACAGAGTCAAGTTGGTAAGTAGGTTAATTGTTGTCTGTGGAGGGCTTGGAAATACTTGCAGATATTTTCCTTATCTTTGAAATGTGCATTTTTGTACAATAGTAGGAGCAAACAATAGTGATAGGTAACTTTTGGTTAAGTAGATTCTCTCATATTTATGCAGTTTAATGTTAGATTGCTATTGAACAATAAAACAGGAATTCACTGGATTTTTATCTTTCCATTGCCAGTTATGTTGGAAGCAACTGCTGAGAACATCTTGCAGCAAGACTTCTGCCATGCCATCAAAGTGGGGGTGAAGCAGACCCAGCAGATCATCCAGGGCATTCAGCAGCTGGTGAAGGAGCAGGGTGTGGTCAAGAGAACTGTCCAGAAATTATTTATTGCTCCTGAAGAGATCGTGGAACTTGCAAAGAAGTAAGTTCAGAACAAATAATGCACATGTAGGAATGTTTGAGTCTGGTGCTTTCACCAGAATGGTATTTCACTAAATACTTTTCAAATATTTAGTCCTCAAAAAACCCCCCTAATTATAGAAGTGTTTTTTAACCTGTGTTTTCAAAAATTCTTCCTTTTCTTCCTAAAGACTTGCTTCTAACAAGATCTATGCGGTGTTCACAGATTCAAGCCATGATAAAGTAAGTAATCAATTGTAATATAATTATTTTTTGAATTAATATCATAATGAAACTGTATGGGGATTGAGTTCTTTAAGCTCTTAGCTCTTTAAGCTCTGTCCCTGGAGGTGTTTTAAGGAAAGACTAGATGTGCCATGGTCTGCTTGACAAGGTGGTGAGCATAGCTTGGACTTGATGATCTTATGGGTCTTTTCCAACCTCAGTGATACTGTAATTTAAGCTTGTCTCCTTACCTGCATCTGTTTGTAATAATAATAATAATAAATTGTTCTCTAAGTTCTTAACCGGACCAGAATATTTGCTCCTAATTTGTGGAGGTGGAGAATCCCTTTTCCCAAGGAGTCGCATGGAAAGGATGAGGGGAAAGGGGTGCAGGTTATTCCTGAAAGGTTCTGGTTGGGCACAAGAGCAATGTTCTCCTTGGGAAAAACTCAGTCACTGGGATAATCTCCCCAGGGAAGTGGTGGATGCCCAATGTGGGACATTTTTAAGATTCAGGGTGCTGGACTATCTTGTCTAGACTGCTTTTGCCAAGAGAGGTTGGACCATACAACCCTTGAGGTCCCTTCCAACCTCATTATTGAATTCTGAATTTGTGTGACAGTTCTGTTTCTTGTTCCTTAAATTCTTGCAGATCTTTAAACTAAACAACCCCAAGCCTCTGTTGTTGTTCTGCCCTGTAGAGTTAACTGGTTGCAAATCCTGTGTTCTAGATTTCGAGAGATGAGGCAATCAACAAAATAAGGCTTGAAACAGAAGAACAGCTGAAAGGTATTATTTTTTGTTAATGTTTAGAGAAAGCTTCAATGGAGGTAGCACTGCTTGAAGTTAGAGTATCCTTTTTGTTGGAAGCTATTTTAGTGAAAGTTCTATAAAATTCATTTCCCAACTTCAGATGCAATTTCTTTTCTATATCCAGAAAAATTTCCGGAGGCTGAACCTTATGAAATCATGGAATCTTTCAATGTGGTTTCAAAGGATATTTTTAGAAATCTGGTGCTAAATGAATACAGAAGGTAGGTGTGTCAAACTCCTACTGATAATATTTCTGTCAGCTTTTAATCCAAGACTATGGTTTAACTGATCTCTTAATTTCTCTTTGTCACTTCAGGTGTGATGGGAGAGATTTGACTTCCCTCAGAGACATTAAATGTGAAGTGAACATGTTCAAAATGCTTCATGGATCAGCGTTATTTCAAAGAGGTCAAACACAGGTAGTGTCACTTAAACATCAGAAATGATCAATGAATTATCAAAATCTGAAAGATTTGGGTCTTTCATTTAAATGCCAGGTTTCCTTTTTCTTCACATTTAAATAGTAATAAGCAGAAGTGGTGTGTAGGTTGGTAAGTACATTGGTGTGTGGGGCACTGCTAAATTGTGCACATCATGAGAAATCTTTTAAAAGCAACTTCGTACGCAACCTGAACCAAATAGGGAAATTTTACCCAAAAGATTGCAATAATGAGATGATTTTTTTTCTCTTCTTTGCCAAAAGTGTCAGCTGTTGGGTGGATTGAATTAAGATCGTACTTGAGATTCGGTCTTCTGTACTTTTATAGCTCCTTTTCCTAGGAGACTGTCAGCCATTGGTCTGAATTCTTATTACACTGACTTAGGGTGGCAGTTGCAGACAGTGATTTACTCCTCAGTGCTGTCCCCTTTATCCCACTAAAAATAACACCCGCTGCAAGTCCTTGTGGAAACAGGCACAAACAACATTGTGGCTGCAGCTGGCCCTTTCTCTTAAATGTTCTTAGGGGGCAAACTGCTCTTGGCTCTGAATTAGTATTTTAAATGGGATTGCTTGTAAGAATGTGTGATCTTTACAGATTAGGAGTAAGTTTGTGTGATGGAGAGAAAAAGGTTCTATAAGTGGTAGCTGATGGCATGTCAGTTAATGCTGAACTCATTCTTTTTGGTTCTTCATAAACAGTAACATTTGTGGAGGCTGGAAGGGTTTCTTTTTTATTTTAGTTCATTTTTATTTTAGGTTCTGTGTACGGTTACATTTGACTCTCTAGAATCGAGTGTAAAATCAGACGTTATCTCCACAGCAGTGAGGTATGTATATCTTGGTGCTTTGACAGTAGTAACAAGAGGGCGAGCATTTAAGCACATTTGATAAAATCCCCTTGAACTTCCACATAGGTACTTTTTTTAGGACTGAAAAATGTGTAAAATTAGACTTTGAAATTGCCTGTTTTCCAGAGATCATGGCAGTGGGTTTGTGTTAGAGTGACATTAATTCCATAGCACACATTTGAAACTGGAGAGTGTTACAAGTAACATCCAGTCTGGTTTATGTATTTAAAATATTTGTGGAAAATTGAACTTAGGATGTAGCAAGGTGGTCCTTGTGCTTTGAACACTTTATTGCTGAAGTGAATGAAATTTGTTCCCTTTAAAGCCACATTTCAGTGATGTCACCTTAGTGATTTCATCCCAGTGTGGGAGCTTTTACATTTTAATGTCTCAGCTTTACTGTAGTTAAATTTTTGTTAACCTGGAAGAATTAGTCCATATTCTCTAATTTTGGTAACTGTGGGTGATCAGCAAATGTATTGATTTGTTGGTTTCGGCTGTGTCCATTTGTAAGCATAACAATATTTTTTTGAATTACCTGTTGTGTATAAAACATGTTTGGTTGCTCCTGTTTTGACATGGTCTTGTTTTTAATTAACAGTGGAATTAAAGATAAAAACTTCATGCTGCATTATGAGGTGAGACTTTTCCTGTGTTACAACTTTCTGCATGATTCACAAAAGGGCTTCATGTCGTGCTTTTAAAGGTGCAGTTGATCACTTCCAAGGTTACAAATTAGCTCTAGATTTGCTAAAACGTATTTATGCTAATTCATGCATGAATTTATATGAACAGAAATGCTGGTTTCCTGAAAAGCAGTAGGTTAATTTGTAAATTGGCATTTTATACAGGCTTTTTAATTGCCACAACATTAGGTGAGCTCCTTCAGAACAGGTTCTTACTGAAAGTGGATTAACCTGTGCTATTACTTTTAGTAAACTCTATTAATATGTTCAGCTGACGTGGCACAGTAATAGTAAATAAATACTTTTACATCTTGGATCTCTCTCAGCCTTTGGAGCTTGCCCAAAGTATTTCCTACAGGCAGCAGGCAGATCTTGTTCCATTATCTCTGTGGCAGAAATAACATTTCTGCTAGGTTGTTTGACAGGTTTCTTTGGAAGAAGCTTCTTGTGTTCTCTCGTAGGTACCTTGCTACTGCTTTATTCTCTTTTGTCCTGTGGAAATAAAACATTTACTAAACATTACCTAAACCGGTCCTGGTTTGCAAACCAAGTGCCTGATAGAAGTCATGTGGTGGTTTGATTATTTTATTTTTAATGTATATTTACCTTGAGATACACCAAAGCTTCAAAGGTGTTTTTTCTAAGTGTATGTTTTAAAATGGAAAAGAAAAGCAGGTTAATTTTCTGTGTACACATTTTTTGCTTCACAGTTTCCACCTTATGCAACCAATGAGATTGGCAAAGTTACTGGGATGAACAGAAGAGAGCTTGGACATGGTAAGTCCAGACTAGAAAAATCCCATGCTGAAAGTTTCAATGTTTTATCTGATTTTTATTTATGGATCACTTAATGGTTGTTGTGGGTTTTTTTAAACAGGTGCACTGGCAGAACGAGCTTTGAAACCAGTTATACCCCAGGATTTCCCATTCACGATCCGAGTTACTTCTGAAGTCTTAGAATCAAATGGTATTAGGATTTTCTTGTTTTTAACCTAGTGCTGGAGACTAAATTTGGTTCTTAAAAAGCTTAGTTTTGACAAACTTGATCTATAGTCATACAAAATAATAGATTTCAGTTTAAATGTTCTTAATAACTATTACCTGAAATACCTAAAATATAAAGCATGTTCCTGAATAATGGACCTTTCTTGGTTTAATAAAATGGTATTTGGGGGCATTTTTATGCTACAGGATGAGGAAAATAACTTGTATTGAGACCCATTTTTCAGTGTTTAATGCCTGTTTTTTTTCCTGTATTCCAACTCCAGGGTCCTCCTCAATGGCTTCTGCATGCGGTGGAAGTTTAGCGTTAATGGATGCAGGTAGAAAATAAGGCACTTACTAGGATAAACTGCATGTGATAATGTGTTATACGATCTGGAAATTATCAAAGGCTTCAAAATTATTTTTTTTTCCCACTCCTAGGAGTTCCAGTGTCAAATGCAGTGGCAGGTGTAGCCATAGGCCTCATTACCAAATGCAGTCAGGGAAAAGGGGATATCGAGGACTATCGCTTGTTGACAGACATCCTGGTGAGTGTTCCTCACGTTGTTATTGTTGCTGCTAACTGCTGAAAAATACCTCTTTTGGCCTTCTTCTGTAACCTTTTACCCAGTCAATTCTGGAACATCACTCCTGGAAAAATTAGTTGCATCTTTTGTTTCATCTCCTAAATTCCTCCCTCATTTTGAAAAATTTGTATGAAATGTCCAGTCATGTTTCTTATTTTTCATGGTGTTAGTTATTTAAGCATTCATAAGCTTTCTCCTTCCAATTAATTTTGTCTTTCCTTGTGGGAGAAAAAGATGAATAATTTACTGAAAGACATGATATATTGGGTGGAGAACGAGCACTTCGCAGAGTGGCTGGAGAGGAAAATGTGCAGCCACTGACAGCGCAAGATCAGTTGTGGATCAGAAACTTGTCCACAAAAGCTGTTAATTTCCAAGGAGGAAAAGGGACAGTGTTAATCCTGAACAGCAAAATAAAGCTGAAGAAAACTTGGAAGTCTCAAAAGTAATTCCTCTGTACTTTTGGTCCGGTGGGAGAAAATTACTCCAATTTTGTTTTGTCTGTCTGTGCTGGCAGGGAATTGAAGATTACTATGGAGATATGGATTTCAAGATGGCAGGCACCAATAAAGGGATAACAGCACTGCAGGTATTGTGACATGAAATTTTCCTCAAGTGAAACTCTGAGAGAGTATTAGAAGAGCTTTCCTGACATGTTGATGGCACTTAATTCTTCTCATGTCAGGTTGATCTAAAGCTGCCAGGAATACCAATAAAAATTGTGGTGGAAGCTATTCAGCAAGCTACAGGTAGGTCTGTTCTTGGACTTACACCCATTTTATTATATTAAATGATAAATGGATTAAGTTGTATGAAACTAAACTATAAACTATTCACTTTCTGTTCTCATTGTGGAAAAAAACCAAGCTTCTATCTTTATGAAATGGGTTTGGCTTAATCAATACTCCAAACCAACTTCAAAGTAACTTCAGCCATGGTATAATTTGGACTAACACACATTACCTGACTTTGTTTAAATTCAGCTGGCTAGTGTTATAAAAATAACAGCAAACTTCATCTCATTTCACATAAATTCAGCTATATTTACAAGTGAAACTTGCTGCCATCTGTATTCTGACATGAGGAGCTAAAATATTCTTGAAGCACATGAAAAAATGAAGCTACATGGTTTAATAAGGATATGATGAGTTGGAAAACTTTCAGCTTGACATTCTCCAGCTAGGCAGGAGACAGGTTTTGACAAGGAATGTTTTTCTACTGTATAACAAAAACGTCATATATTTAATTATATACAAAATTACTGAATTTTATTATTATTATTATTATTCCCTCTAGCTGCAAAGAGGGAGATTTTACAAATTATGAACCAAACACTGGCAAAACCCAGGCCTAACAGAAAAGAAAGTGGACCAGTTGTAGGTAATGTTATTGTGTGAATTCATAGCTTTCATAATTACCTTTTTAACAATAAACTTCTGCTTAAAATAGCTTTTTTTTTTTTCATGATTTATTGTTATATATTTTTGCCCTTGCCCTGTGGGGATAATTTGTGGGGAGGTTTTGATTATTTTTGGTTATTTCGGGGGGATTTTTATTGCCATGGAGGGCAGCACTTCTATTTCAGTGTACACCAGAAAAAAAGGAATTAAAGTGAAGTTATGTGAAGCTCTCACAAAATCAGAATTGATACAGATGAGAGTATCAGTATGGCTTAAGGTAATTTACAGTCATCAGAGTGTATTCTGTGTCTTCATTTATTTCAGTTCTTACCTGTAATTACATCCCTGTTCAGCAAATACCACAGGTAGCTGTAAGAGATTAAAAGCTAAAGGAGCGTGCCCTTTTGTGTGATGGCTTTCAAGATGATTATATTTAGCACTTCAAAGGATTTCTAAATGTTTTTTCAGAAACTATCCACGTTCCATTATCAAAAAGATTAAGATTCGTTGGTCCTGGGGCTTACAATTTGAAAAAACTTCAAGCACAGACTGGTGAGACATTCTTGGTTCCTGTGATAATTTATCCTCATGTGTTTCTCTTTGTTTCAGACTTGTATGTTGAGCTGTTTCAATTCACAGTGCAAACTGAAAATGAAAAAATTTTGATATCTGTAGAGTACAGGTAGATGCTCTGCTGTGGACCTGAAACCCTTAATGCTGTGGTGAACTTGATTAATGCTTCTCAGGGGATTGGGGTGGAGAAAAGGAAGAAAAATCCTATTTCCCTTTGGTTGCAACCCCATCTGGTCTGGCCACAGAACTATAGAAGGGCAAAGAATTTTACCATTCTGGCTCCAAAACACTTTTATTTCCCTCAGCTATTAATGAAAGTATTATTAAAAATCTCTGGGAAATTGATTCATAACCCTCAACATGTATTCAGAATTTTTTCCTGCCTTTAAAGGATTATTAAAATAATTCCGTGTTCTTTTATGGCCCACAAGTTTATTGAAGTATTTGCAAGGAGGTGGTGGCCGCATGCAGTTGTTCAATGATAAAATTGAACAAGATTAAATAATGATTAGAAATCTGAGGTCTTAATGAGTGTGCAAAACCATTCTGCTCTGAGCAAGTCTTTACTGAGTGTGACTTTTCTGCAATGTGCCCCTGACTGCTCTCCTAAATCCCCATTTTCAGGTGTGACTGTAAGCCAGCTGGATGAAGAGACATATTCTGTGTTTGCCCCCACGCCAGGAGCAATGCACGAAGCCAGGGAATTCATTGGGGAAATCTGCAAAGATGATGTAAGGACAGACTTCTGCCTTTAACTTTTTCAGTTTGCTCTTTGTGGCTTCGTGTCTTACTGGTTTCTTTTTTTTTTTTTTTCTTCTGCAGCAAGAAGTTAATTTGGAATTTGGGGCAATTTATACAGCCACAATTACTGAAATAAGGTATAAAAAGTGCTTTGGAGTTGAAATTAACTTATTTACATATCTGGATTCCTGATACCTAATTATGATGTAAAATAATCATTGTTTTTTTTAAGAGTGCCAAACTTATGCTGGGGATATTGGCACCTGCATAATTTCTTTATACTTTTTCTGGTGAAAATATTTTGTTTCTTGATAAAGCTGGGGTTTTTTGCTGTTTCTTTAGTTTTTAGAATGTCTCTAAATTACAGAACTTAAGGCCTTTTTCGTCTTTGAATCTGAAAGGGATTATATGAATTTGCTTTCCACTTTTCATCACAATATTTGTCTTGTAAAAATTACATTTTGGGCGGTACCTATTACTAAAATACTGCCCTGAAATAAGAAATTCTCATCCACTTTCAGGTAAGGAAAAAGGAGTGGACATGTTATGGTGGTAAAAGATTTTTTTTAAAAGGGATGAGTAAAATTTTGTTTACTCAAAAGTAAGTGCTTCCTTTGGAGACCATATGCAGAGTGAAATGTGGACTTTTCTTGATGCTCTTTGAAATAATTGTGCTGTTTCCTACTGCAGAGATTCTGGAGTGATGGTAAAACTGTACCCAAACATGACCCCAGTATTACTTCATAATTCACAGCTCGATCAAAGAAAGGTAATCCATCCTTAAACAGGTACAAAATGGGCAATTAGATTTATTTTTAACCAGTTGGCAAGGCTGTAACACACTTACTGTTGTTCCACAGTCCATTTCCGGGTTCAAAGCTGTTAATCAGCAGCACTTTTTTGTTCTAATTCTTCCTACCCTGTACTTAAAACTGCAAAGAATCAACTGTGACTGCTGCAGTCATTTTTACAGCAAGTTCTTTGGCTTTGCAATACCCTTTTCCATTTAATATTCAGCAAAGTGTTGTTCCTAAGGTAGTGCCAAGCCACTGGGTTAAAGTGTAACATGAAGAACCCCTGAATGAAGGGATTTTTTTTAACAAAATCTGATAATTGTATTTCTGGAAAACACTGTGTTCTAGATTAAACACCCTAGTGCCCTGGGATTAGAAGTTGGACAAGAAATTCAGGTAATTTTTTAAAGTTTAAAATGCTAATAAAATGCTGTTTGTATTTTAATTTTTTTTTCTAGTTATTTATTTCATGTTTATGAAGAAAATATTTTTCCACATTGGATTCTCTTTCTGTGCTAGTTAAAGCCCTGATCATTCAAATTAGATTTACTTAATGTCATACTCTTGCTATCTAGGCACCACAGTATTTGACAGCAATATAGGCTAAAGGATGCCTGTTTATTGCTTTTCTAGCATCAAATTGATAAAAACTCAAACACACCCCACCCCCCCCCCCCATCCCCATCTTTTAAGGAAAATGCTGTTTCCAGCTCTTGGTCAGTGTGAAAGTGCTTTGTTTCCTTACCAGGTTAAATACTTTGGCCGTGATCCCACTGATGGCAGAATGAGGCTTTCACGTAAAATTCTGCAGTCCCCAGCCACCAGCACCCTGAAAACCCTGACAGAAAAAAACAGTATTGTCCTGGGAGGGGCTGTTCCACAGACATCTACCTCATCCCAGTGACAGGTAAGGCCAGCGGAGCAGCTTCAGCTGACTCAGGGCTGCACTTGACAGCTCTGCTAAAGAATTGTGGCAGTCTGGGTTTGTACTGAGCAGTTACCCTCAGTGCTGTGCAGAGACTGCTTGCCAGCTGTGTTGGAGTTTGTTGGGAGTTAACAACTGGCCCTTCATGCTGTAGCAAGTTTGATATTATAAAATTGGTTCAAATGCCTTGACGGTCTCAGGCAGTCTGGACAGCCCCCTCTGTCCAAAACAAACTTACTTGTTCATCTCAAACATCCTTTTTCTCTACCTTTTAAGGAACAAAACCCAAACAGGGTATTGAAAGAGAAGAAAAAATAAGCTGCTTCCTTGATTAAGTCAACAGTGGCGAAGATTTCAATTAATGGCCAAAGCTGTTCCTTAGAAGTAGTTTTCCAGCATGTATTTGATTGTCAGAAGGCTCATGCTTCAACTTTTCCCCAAATTTGTATGGGTTTTCTTGTTCTTAGAAAGCTGCTAGAACAGGGAGGTGTCTGATGTTAAAATCAGGAGCAGTTACACAGCCAAGATTGGCAAATGCACAGTGCACCAGTGGGAACTCAAGGCAATCTGTGGCAACCTTCTAGGAACAACTGACAGCACAGAAAGAAGGGAAGATTCACTGAAGAAATCTCGGTTTTAAGGAACATTTCTGAATCTCATACCTTGATATAATGAATTGGTTACAAAGTGTTTTTCTCTCTTTCAGGAAAAAAGGTATGATAGTTGATGAAAATACAAGTGACCTTTGCTAGAACCTCTACATTTCCTCACAAGAGTCTGCAGGTGGATGGTAGCGAATCATATTTATAAAATAGACACTACTTATGCTTAAAGGTGATGTTGAACTTCAAAGCCTTCAAATTGATTAAAAACTTTAAAATAAAACCAGAAACAAGCAATGCCCTCATCTTGTGTAGCAAGGTTGAGATGAGACTACAAGAACGTGGAATGCTGTAGACTGAGAAGATATTTCAGTGCTAAAGGTTATTCTCTTTTGAGTTATTCACTCAAAATAAAACCGTGAATATGAGAAGTAAGAAGTAAACAACTCTTTTGTGGAAGAAAGAATTATCCTGTACGCTTGGTCAAGAGTCACACTTGGCCAAAGTTTTACTGGCTTTTCAATGTACAAGAATGTTGAGCAAGATATAAACTTAGAAGTATCACCTTTAACATGATGGATGCTGTTTTAGATTAATACATCACTCTCAAAATGTTCAGACCTGCTACAATATCTGAGAAGAACTTGGCTGAAACTTCACCCCTTATCACCTGGGTTATATATTTTAAAATATATAATTAAAACATTAAAATTAAAATACTTTTTTGGAATGAACAATTGATGTGATAAATCTTCCCCTAAAACACTCTGATTAAGAGTGTCTTAATGCTTCTATTAATTATGTTGCATCAGTGACTTCACTGATCTCTTTTAGACTTCAAAACATTTCCCAGGGGCTCATGAGAATGACTTGTTTTTCTACTGTGAGGTACAGACTTTGAAAATCAAGCAGGGTCCTTCTGATGTTCAACAATTTGTATGCAGAACTAATAGGAAAATCAACTTCCCACCTGGTGCCAGGTGGGCTCTGAACCACCTGAAAGAAAAAATAAAGTAGTGGGGAGAGAAGTGGGAATGTACAGTAAAAATTACTCCTTTTTTTATTCTAAGTTAAAGTATTAAAGAAGAAAGAAATGACTGGTAAACTGCTCTGTAGTTGTCTCTGTCTTTCATCATGTAAGATTGAAAATTGAAAAAAGTTTGGAAAGACTGAAGAAAGATTTCCTTGGCAAGCTTTTTCTCCTCTTAGACGGCTGTGTCTTATTATTTCATAGTAAGATTTCAGATGTCACTTCTTACTGTGACAGTTGACTGATACATGATTGTTACATATGAATAGTGTTAATAAAATTATGTAGGTCAGTGTTAAAGTCCCTGAACAGAAACTCAGATGTTGCCCTTTCTGGTAACTCTTCCCAGAAATGGACCTCCCCAATCTAAGTGGTTTTCCAAGGTTTGTCTCCCTATATTCTACACTAATTTCTGAGAGGCTGTGTTGTGGAGCTGGTCTCAGTAAAGCAGCTACTGCAGTGCTGGGGCATTGTCTGTTTGGTGGATGATGATAAAGGAGAAAAATGGCTTTAATGTTGCTGTGGCAGAACCTGTACAGTCAGCCTGACTTTCTGCATCTGGAACCAGCTTTAGGCCCTATGGGAAGGGGCGGGGGAAGAGCGCACTTGGGAACTGGCTGGGAGGAGCAGAAAGCAGCTGCTCTTACCTGAGGAGAGAAGCTCAATGGGAGCCAAGAGTTGAGTAAGCATGTGCTGCTCTGACCCTTCCTGGAGGGAAGGACATCCTGGGCTCTCCAAGAGCTGGTGCAGGGCTCTCAGGTGGGATCAGCTATGATCAGAAACCAGGTGGGTCCAAAGTGCTTGAGAGAACAAGCTTAATCCTTTTGCAGCAGATGGTTTTTCGTGTTTGAAGTAGTGATTTATTTCTTCTTACTGCTCAACATAATTAGCTTCTGTAATGACCTGTCTTAAATGGAGCCATTGAAAGAAATTGCCTTGGAGAGTGAAGCTGGGCAGGTGCAGCATTGCAGCAGCTCAGGAGGGCCAGAAATGCCTTTATTTGACAAGTCTGAAGTTTTCATGCAGGTGCAAAGAGTCAAGAGCTGGGGTATCTTTAAGTGCCAGCAATAAATATTACAAGTGCTATCATAAAAGTATAAGAGCTGGCCTAATTGTACTTCTGGGATTACCTGCCAGAGGGAATGATACAGTCTCTTAATTTCACTCCAAGAAATTTTAAGTGATTTAGGATTGAGTTGTCTGTCTTGCTTGGGAAAACAAAAAAAAAAAGAGCTCTCTACTGCTCGTGTTGTGACACTTGTGAGTTGCTCTGTCTGCTGTCTACCCTAGTGAAATCCTTTGTTTTGATGAAGACCAGAGAATTGTCAACATTGATAACTTGATGGTGGTAATGGGGAAGGATGAGCTGCTGGCAGGTGCAAGACCACAGTGGAAAATGTTGCTTTGCTTTCCGTGCATCATAAAGAGCAGAGACTCGGATGCTTTCCTAGTCTTAGCCTGGATTTAAATCCACTGTGTAACATTTGTTGGGGCGAGTATTGCGTGTCTTGTCCAGGCAAAGCCCCCAGAATTGACTTGCTGCTTGTGGGTACCGATGGCAGGGTCATGCTGGGCTTTACAACCCCCTGGATGCTGTTTTGGGCAAAGAGAAGCCCCACGTCCTAGTGAGCGCAATCCCAGTGTGTTCTGGAATGATATTTTTCCACAGAGGTCATTGAGTTCATGCCTGGAGAGATCATGGATTTATTTCACAGCTGAAGCATGAGAAGTAGTTTTTCATGCCAGTTCTAATTCACGTATCTCCTTTCTGTAGCTATTCACCATAAGAATTTGCTCCAAAATGCTTCTCTGTGGTTTCTTCCACTTCCGGAGAAGTGCTGCATTTAATCATGAGTAGAAGTCATGCTTTTATTTTTGTGCATTTGGTTTGAAGAGCCAAAACGCACACACAGAAGTCGTGCAGAGGGGAGAGAGAGTTCATGAGCAGCAGGTGTCCTGAGGCAGAAATATGCTCTGGCCATTGGGGTTTGTGTTTCTTTTTGTGTGTTTGCTTTTTATTGAGCTTTCTCTAAGGTAGAAATATGCTCAATTTGTAATACCTTGCAAGGAAAGGCCATTAAAACATAGCAGGAAAGGCTTGTTTGGAACCTGACTGTAAACTGGTTCATGTGACTCTCAATCCAGGGTTTTGAAACCACTTAACATGGTCTTTTTATAGTTACTGACTCACTTATCCATAATGATGCACATGTCCCAAGGTGTGCACCTATGCAGCTAAATATAAGTGTATACGATAATTCTCAATTCTCATCTTGTATTTTCTTGGTGACTGTATGACAAATCTTAGAGGCCTGCTACAATGAACATCAGAGCAAAAGCTGAGACTTGAATGTTACTCAGATGTTAAGTTTTCTAAATCTGCCCAGAGAATGTTTGGAAAAATTGCACATAGTTACTTGGAGCGGCATAGTTTGTTGGAAACACTTTCGTCCCTTTCCTCTGGAGCAACATTTGAACTTGAGAACAGAGAAATGCCAGTCGTGTGAATAAGAGCCATACCGGTGTAACTGCTTTCACCGTGAGGCAAGAGCCAGGAAAGTCTGGCTTTGCCTGGGAATGAGGCACACCCTGACCCCAGGAGAACTCGTTCTCCCTCCTTCCCCTTCAGAGCCTCAAAAATTGGGTTTGGAGACACATTCAAGTTTTCCCTCGTCCCCAGTTTCCTGCTGTTTCACACACCTTTACTCCTTGAACGCTTTTGGGTCTTTTTTCCCTATTCCCACACAAGCACGGAGATGTAATTTTTTTTTTATTTGTATACAGAGGAAACGTGTAGATGGTGTTTAGTGCGGAAAACTTAAGAAATAGACTCCACGATGCTTGACAAGTGGTCTGTCTTAAATTGTACGCTGTGTGTAAGGGCTAATTAAGCACGTTTCTCTCATTTTTGAAGCTCCACCTTCAGTTTAGCTTTCGAGCCTTCAGTGGAAGATGTACAAAGCAGGCACAGACGGCATGTTACCTACAGTATGGCTGCTGCTGTAACGAGATGCCGCTCACTAACCTTTCTGCCGTTTTGTGATGCAGGGGACACCTTTTCTTCCTAAAAATTGAAACTCTGTTTCAGTTGCGTGTGCTGGTTGAATTTACCCTGTCCGGGATGTGGAGCTCGCCCGTCATTTTGTGTGGCAGCGGCGGGTGGCACTTTCTGTGGCATGGGGGGG
>WBNO01004517.1:662442-778641 GCA_013400575.1 Peucedramus taeniatus
GAGCGGGCCCGGGGCTGCACCATGTCGGACACCCGCCGGCGGGTGAAGGTCTACACGCTCAACGAGGATCGGCAATGGGACGACAGGGGCACCGGGCACGTCTCCTCCAGCTACGTGGAGCGGCTGAAGGGGATGTCGCTGTTGGTGCGCGCCGAGTCGGACGGTGAGAGCGTGGCCGGGGCTGCCCGGGCCGCTTCCCCTCGCCCCACGCCCGGCTCCGGGCCCCGCCAGCCGGGGCTGCCACCCACCATCGCTGGGCTTGGCTGATGGTGCCTTCCCTTGGGACATCCCAGAGGATTATTGTTGTTATTATTATTTCCACTCTCCGTGCCTTCCCTTATCTTGCGATCTTGCGTGTGAAGTTTCCTCACCCCACAAGCCACAGCAGCGTTTGGTACCGTGGTCCTAGATTTCTCCCTTCCTAGTTCATAGAATTATGGAGTACGTTGAGCTGGAAGGGACCCATCAGGATCATCAAAGTCCAGCTCCTGGCCCTGCACAGGCCTCCCGACAATCCCACCCTGTGCCTTAGAGTGTTATCCAGGCGTTCCTGCAGCTCTGGCAGCCTCGGGACCATTTCCTGGGGAGCCTGTTCAGAGCCGACCACCCTCTGGGGGAAGAATCTTTCCTTGATGTCCATCCTAAACCTCCCCTGACTCAGTTCCACGCAGTTAGCTCAGCCAGCTGCAGCTCCCCAGCTTGAACAGAGCTGAAGCTATGACACGTGAGGACATTTTGTTCTCTTTCAGAGCAATATCCTTTGCTTTTGAGGTGTTCCTTTCCTCCGTTTCTTACTGCTGTAAAAAAAAAGTTGTTTGTTTGTTGCTCTTTTTCTCCTCAGGAATTCACTCGTTGTCTTCCAGTCGGGTGGCATCCCTTGTGGTTTTTTTCACTTTAAAGTCACCTTAAAGGGTCCTTTTTAGAGGGGGGAGGTAGGTGCTCCCCGCTTTGTCAGCCGACAGGTGCTAATGTGCTAAATAAACCACCTAAGAGTGGTATAAATTGCTCCGGAGCTGTTGCCAGGAGACATACACTACTTGCATACACAAGATGAAGTCCTTGCGTTTATAGTAACTGGATGATTCACTTCTGAAGGGCATCTGAATTGAATAAAATCAAGTGGCCCACGTGGCTTCTCTGGACAAAAACATTTTTATGCTGGGCAGCACATTACCTGCTGTAATTTTTATAGTTGGCCTAAAAGACCACTAGAAAAGCTGGTTCTTGCACCAGATTTCAGGAGAAAAGAGTGCTACAGTGGATTTTGGACTAAATTAGAAGAGAAAAATGTATTTTAATAGGATATTTCTGTTGAATTTTGTCTTACCTGGCTTATTTTAGGAATTTATATTTAAAGGAGGCGGTTCCTGTGGATTTTCTGTGAGATTTGGATTAAGCTGAGTCTGTTGGCTGGCACGTGGGCAGTGGTGTGAGATGTGTGGAGATGTTTGTTTTGTTGGATTCAGTAAATCTCTCTTTGTACCTTTTTCAGGTTCACTACTGTTAGAATCGAAGATAAATCCAAATACTGCATATCAAAAACAGCAGGCAAGTATTATTGCTAAGCTTTACTTTGTCTGGTTGCTGATGCTGAGGAATTGTTTTGTGCTCACAGTAATTTTATTTTTCAGGAAAAAAGGAAAAGCAGGACGACATGCAATTGTTGATGGTGTTTTTTATTGAGGTGAAAAAATTGCTTAGGAGCCTGTGGGTGCTAAGCACTTCACACTCTAGAAATTAATATGTGGGTCTTCCAGAAAAATATGTTTTGAACTTCAGGCTTTGAAGATAATATATGCAATTTGGAGAAATATTGAAATAATTACAGGAAAGCTCGTTAGGAACATGTACGTGTAACTTTTGTCTCCCATGCCAGGCCATCTGAAATAATTGCAAAATTAGGGAGGCAAAACTGACCAGCTCTATTGAAGTGTATTTATTTATTTATTTATTGAGCTCTTTTTCTGGAAATAACATGAAGGAAATTGTCTTTGTGGGACTTCTTTCTTTGTTGTTGCTGTTTAGTTTTTATTTTAAGCCCTGAAAGCTCCTGTTGTCCTAGGTAAGGCCACAAGCCATGGTGAGAGTTACCTTTCCTAGGGATAAACCTCCTGCAAGACAAAGTAAAACAGTTGGGAGCTGTGTTAATAGGTTATTTTTGTTTCGTCTGCTGAAATAATCAGCTTACTGAATCCCTTTTGCTTTTATTGTTTTCCCTTTTACAGCATGAATTTTTGATGTCTCTGCCTGCGTTGTTCTCATGGGTTTTCTGGAGTTTTTTCTCTCTGTTCCTTTGTTCTACAGTAGAGTCTCTGTTCCTTCAGTGTTGGATACTTGTTCTTTATCATTGCGGTATCCAGAAGTGTTTCAGCACTGTAGAAAACAGTAATTTTGTTCTTCCTAAGTCACAGAGGGACACATCTTTGAGGATTTTGTTATAGTGACAAGTTACAGTGTGAGAATTTGAGAAAGAGACTTTGTTATCTTGTGGACATTGGTTGCCTTGCTTTAGGTTGGGAGTGAGGTGGAGTTTTGGGCCAGCCTTTCCAGGGGGGGTTGTTTGCTGTGGTTTCTGCTTTTCGCTTGTTAGGGGTTGGTGGCTGTAAGCTTTTCTTGGGGGTCCATGCTGAGGAAGGAGCTCTGCAGAGCTCCAGAAGCCAAGAGTCTCGAACTGCTTCCTGTTTACTAGAGGAAACCTATACATAGTGAAATACAAATGCAGATTTTGTTGCTGTAAAGTTTTAAAATGCTTCCTTTCACGCCTTGTTTCCTGAAACTACAACTGATTAATTGTAGGCGTTTTTTACTTAATTGGTAGCAAAGTTTCAAGTGACTTAAGTAGCTTTTGTTACCATTTTTCTTGTGGAAAAGATAGATCATAGTTTAGAAAAACTCAAGCTGAGATTTATTTTGTCTGGCTTTTATTTCTGATGCTAATGCTTTTGTGTCTGTGCGGCAGAAAACGTTTGCTTCACTGTTCACTTCTTCAGGTTTGTATAACCTCATGCAGATTTTAGTTGACCCAGAGCATTGTCCTCGAGTTGGATTTGGGGAAAGCTGCAGGGTGGTGCATCTAGATGAAAAAGAATCATGCCCTGCCTACACATCTGTCGTCATGTAAATGACTTGACTGGACTTAGAGGGTACTTAACGCTTAATTGTGGTTTGCATAACAGCATCCTGTGAAAAAAGGAAACCAACCACTGGTTTTTCGGTGCTGTGCATCAGTCTGTTAGACTGTTAGTGCCAAGTCGTGCTGTAGCTATTGACTAACCCCAAACAGGACAGGCCTGTTACCTCCCTGCTCCAGTCGTGTTTGTGGTTCCTGGGGAATTCATTCTGTCCAGGTGTTGGGCACACTGTCATCACGACTGCTTTCTCCAGGGAAATTTGGCTTAGATGGGTTGGACATAGGTGCCAAGCTGCTCAGCATACAGCATAAAATTATCTCTAGTTAGATGAATGCAAAGAACATGAGAGCCTGAAGAGCTTTCCTGGGATTTTGGGGCATAGGCTTTGAGAGTTACACACCTGTGCTGGACACCCCACATTAGCCAGAGGGCAGGGTCAGATGTGTTCTGGAGGCTCTGGCAGGGGTAGTTTTAAATGTTGGCACCACACCCGTTTGATGTTTCAGCGTCTGCTTGAGATTACTGTTCCCTGGCAGAACTGGCAGAAGAGCGAGTCCATGGCTAAAAGACATGGAGCTGCTGCAGAAATCCTTACTGGGAGTGCTGCCTTCTGGTGTTACCTTTGCTTTGGGTATGCTCTGCAGTTCTGAGATGAAGATCGTGTGCAAATCCTATCTTTTGCCCAGAGTTGCCTTCACTTGTGTGACAACAGAGCGCTTTGCTCGAGGCAGAATAGGAGTTCCTGGTGGCTGGATTTAACACATTTGCAGGGGTGCTGTTAAAGCCAGCAGGAGCAGTTGCCAGAGGGCTTCTTCACTCTGTTCACCTTACCTTGTGGCAGGTTAGATGTAGGACTGAGTCAGTTGAAACATGCCTTCCCACTGGATTCATTTTTATCGGCACGTGTTCCCCATCTGCTTCCCTGTGCAGCACGCTAGTGCTGGCATGGGGACGTGGTGCAGTGCAGGAACACGGAGGGGTGGAGTAGCAGATGCTGTGCACACCAGTACCAGCACTGGAGAAGGGTTTGAACTGCTCTGAGTTTCAGTTTTTGTTCGGAATTAATCTTTTTTGTCTTTATGTGGTGCTTGAGTGAATTAATGTTGCTTGTGGATGGAGCAGCATCACATCTAAGCAGGTGGGAGTGGTAGAGCTCGGCCTGGAAGGTGTCTGTCTGCTCTTTGTGGGTTGTCTGAGGTCATGCAGGAAGTGTGTGCCAGATGAGTATGTCTTATATTGGTTTTGGACAATTATTTTCTGTTGAAACCATCTTTCAGTCTTTCTGAAATATTTTTGGAAAAGCTTATATAACTTCTGCTTTGTGTGGGCAGTACAGATTGTAACAAGTACCATTCAGTAACTCGAGAATTTTCACAAATTTTTGACTGCAGTCCCTGGGTGCCTGGAATAATTTTAAGTTACTACGTTAATTCTCTTACTTGAATCATCCTGGGCTATGAATAGGGCTGCTGAATGTGTGTGTCCTTTGTTCAGTGAAGCACCTCTGAGGCTCAGCTTACCTGGGAGTGCATTGATTTTGAGTGTCAGGACATCAGTACTTGCACAGAATGTTTCAAGATAAACATTTCAGATTTGGAATTCTGTAGAAAATTGTACTTAAGAATTACTTTTTTATTAATCTCTGAATAAGAACCAAGTATAAATGCCAATAAATGGCACACAGTAGTCCTGAGCTGGAGACGAGGGGGGACAGCTGTGAGTTAAAACCATGTCAACTCTAAGAACTTGGACCACTTGTGAGTTGGAGCCTGACAGCAGAGAGGCTTCCTATTAATATTTGTCTCTGTATGAGAAAAGTGCAAGTGTAATGTAGGACACTGTAATATAAATAATCAACTCACAACAGTGCTGAAACCACAGTGCGTTGAACTCTGTTCTTTCCACAACAGGGAAACTTTGTTTCTCTAAAGAAATGTGTAAAAATTAGTAAGAAAGGAAAAAAAAACTCTCTGTGCAAATTCCATTGTTTTTAGTGTGGCCTGTGATTATTTTGGGAGAAGGAAATGGATCTATTGGTAGGCATTTGTCAATGGTGATGTTATTCTTAACTTTATTTTCAAAGAAAAGAAAGGGCAAAGACAAAACTCCCAAGATAAACAACTCCCCATGGATATTGAGGAATTAAGATTACTGTAGAAATGAAGAACTAATGCTGTACCAGTGCTGCTGATGTTCTTTCATGTTCCAGTGGTAGTTGTAGCAGCTGAGAAGTTGTGTTTGTTGAGACAAATGTGTGTTTTCCAAATAACTGCTGATGAAAGAAGGAACCTACTGTCCCATGCTAGCAGTCCTTCCCAAATGTCAGTCCTCTCACACCTGGAAGTAGGGGAGTGTTCCCTGACCTGTGTAAGCCCAGATAACTGCATTTACAAAGGTCTGTTTAAACTTTACTGCCCCTGAAGCTTCCTAAGGAATATCATTAGGTGTTTCTTTGGGTTTTCTTACTGAGCTTAAAGATACAACTCTTAATATTTTGTGTTCACTAAAAATGGTCTAAAGACCTAACCAGCCTTGATGAGTTGTGTAGTGAATATTGAATGTCATAAATGTGGGAATTAAATTACTTTACTGACCATTAAGCAAAAGCTTGCTAGTGTTTAAAAAACACTTCAGTATTTAAAAATCTGTGGTAACAGTTCAGGAAGTCAAACTTGGAATGTTGAACAGTTTTGCTGGAGTTTATCAAATATACTGGAGAGTTAACACAGAGCTGCTCAGTTTGGATATTTTTATATGAAGATGAGTTTGCTGTAGGATGGGGAACTGTTCTCCTGGTTTTGTCTGGGACAGAGTTAATTTTCTTCCTAGTAGCTGGTGCAGTGCTGTGGTTTGGATTTAGGATGAGAATGACATTGATAACACAGAGATGTTTTAGTTGTTGCTGAGCAGTGCTTACCTTCAGTCAAGGACTGATGAGTTCCCCATCCACTGGCAGTGAGGAGCTGCACACGGAGCTGTGAGGGAGCCTCTGGCCAGAGGGATACATTATTTTACTTTATTTCGTTTTTGAAACAGTTCTTACCTCATTCCCATATCAAGACTGTTGGCTCAAGAAATGTATCTTGCTGAAAAATGCCATCCTAAGTGGTTTGGATATGAAAAATAGTATCTTTAAATATGTTTTGTGTAAGGTAGTGGTCATAAAGTAACAAGAAAGAAAGTTGCTTTTCCATTCCATATGGCAGAACAGGTGATTTAATATTTTAATGTTTTATGCTTTTTTTTGACCAGTGTAACTTTAATTAAAATTGTTTATTCAATAGGCATTGACTTTAAAGGAATAGAGGTTAATATGCAATGCAGACCTGTTTCAGAAACAATTACTTTCTTGGTTTTATCTCAAACAGGACACGCTGATTGTTTGGTCAGAAGCAGAGAACTATGATTTAGCACTGAGTTTTCAAGAAAAAGCTGGCTGTGATGAAATTTGGGAAAAAATCTGCCAGGTACAGTAAATTGAAACATGCTGGTTTTCCAGGTGTTTTAGTGTCTTCTGTGACTTGATGTATTTTGCATTCTTTTTAAACCTGCTTGTAAAGTAAGCAAATACTTGTTCTTTTCTGTGCAAAGTCTTAAATTGCCCCTGTTTAGAGCACCAGTTGTTGCTCTCATGATGTCAGGCTTTTAAAAATCACTGTAATGTTGAGACTCAGGTGGTCAGTGTTCTGGGGCAGTTGGTGTGATTGTGTTTATTAGAAAGGGACTGCCAGAGTCCCATGCTTTAATTGTCCTTCTCCCAGCTGGCCTCAGGAAGCAGCTTGTTGGAGTGCAGTGGAACTGCAAATGTGCTGTAAGGAACCAGAGAGCTCAGATCCCATTGGAGCTGCCTTGGGACACACTGGGCAGTTGAGATGTGTTTTTTGGTTACTGACCTGCTCATTTTTGGGCACATTTTGGGATCAGACAGTAACTGTGTGTACTCTTCCCTTAGGTTCAGGGTAAGGATCCTTCAGTGGAAGTCACACAGGACCTTATTGAGTCAGAAGAGGAACACATAGAGGAAATGCCTGAAACCAGTCCTCTGATTGACCTTCCTACTTGTGAACTCAACAAACTTGAAGAGATTGCTGACCTAGTTACCTCTGTTCTTTCCTCACCCATCCGTAGGGAAAAGCTGGCGCTGGCCTTGGAGAATGAAGGCTACATTAAAAAACTGCTACAGCTTTTTCAAGTCTGCGAGAATTTAGAGAACACCGAAGGCTTGCATCATTTGTATGAAATTATTAGAGGGATTTTGTTCCTCAACAAAGCAACTCTGTTTGAGGTGATGTTCTCTGACGAGTGTATTATGGATGTGGTCGGATGCCTCGAGTATGATCCTTCTTTGGCTCAGCCAAAACGGCACAGGGAGTTCTTGACCAAAACAGCAAAATTTAAGGAGGTTATTCCTATTACAGACTCTGAACTCAGGCAAAAAATCCACCAGACTTACAGGGTACAGTATATTCAGGACATCATCTTGCCGACACCATCTGTTTTTGAAGAGAATTTTCTTTCTACCCTCACTTCCTTTATTTTCTTCAACAAAGTTGAGATTGTCAGTATGTTGCAGGTAAGTGGTTCTTCATATTGTCTAGATGGACTGTTTGTAGATAACTGTAGCTATAGTTTCAGAATGGAGTACAGTTAATCACACACGTCATTTGCACATTGTTTTGAATGCTTGCCCTGCTCTCTGATACGTTTGATTTTGTATTTTGAAGAGGTACATTTCAGGTGAGTACACTAATATTTTTTAATGGGTTGTAAAGCTGAAGATTTTTCTCCTTGATTCCCAAGCAACATACAAATTTTGGTCAAGTTTGTGTAGGTATTTAGAGAACAGACAACTTGTTGTATTCTGTATTAGGGACATTGTGCTGTTTTTGTAACAAATTCTGGATCTGTGATTCAAAAGAGCATGTTCAGAACCATTCCTGTTACACTACTGTTATTTCAAATGTTGGCGTTGTTGTAAAGATTAAGTAACTAGTTGCTGGGGTTTTTTTTTTCATACTGATATTCAGAAGTAATAATTAATAAATAATCAACCTGTTACTTTATGAAAAACTGTCCTGCACACTTTGTAGTCAGAAGAGGCTCCAGGGTGGTTGTGACCCTGGAAGGCGCCTTGGTGAAGAGCTGTGTGAATTCATGGCATTGTGGGGTTTTCAGTTGGTGCTGTGTTGTGCAAACTCATTGGTACCCAAGTGGCTTTATTCTGTTAATCTGTGTCCAAAAATGGTACATTTGTGTAGGATACATTACATACCCCATACTCTTAGGGTCAGTGTGGAGAGCCTCTGTGAAACACCAAGAGTTGAGGAAAAGAGGAAGAGAATAAAAATGGTGAAAATAAAGGGGCACTGGAGACATAACATATCCATATGGAATATTCTAATGACTTCAGATATGGGTGAAATATGGTAAAGAGTTCAGTAGAGGACTGAAAAGTAAAACTCTGAATAATTGCAGACAATTGCATGAGTATGCTATTTGGCTTATTTCTACTATCTTCTTTGTGGTTCAATAGCAGAAAGAAACAAAAAAAAAATAAACCCCTCTTGCAAAATTAATAGCTTGTGTTAAATAAAGATTTTCCTTTAAATTCTTCTGCATATATTTTCAAAAACTAAAAATAAATTCAGTATTATGCTCCTGAGGCCACAGTCGTGTTTGCATTTAGAGATTTTTAAGTCTATAGAGTTCTTTTTTTTTCATTGAGACTCTACAGTACTGAATATTTAATTGTGCAGTAACAGAGAACTCTGATTTGCTGTTACCTCGAGTACTCCTTGCAGAAGGTTCTGAAATTCTCTGACAGTTCTTTGCTGGTTCTGCTGAGGTTGTCTTTGCCATCATAGATGGAGTATGTGGCACATGGGTTTGCCTGCTTATTCTAAAGCCTGTAATTGAGTTGTGTGGTGATTTACAGATAATGTTGATCCTTGAGAAGAAAGCACACATGGAAAAGATGTTATAGCACACTTGAGGAAAGGTCCCACGTGAGGTCGTGGGGACCTCAGGTCCAGAACTGCTTTCGCAGGCCCGTGGTGTAAATCAGCTTGTTGGGCACAAGAACTCTAAAGCTCCTTTGGGTTTGGGGAACACATGGGACGTCCTGTTACCCTAAATACACTGGCAAAGCTCCCTGGGAGAAGGCAGTTTAGAGGAGCAGCAGATTGTGTTTGCCACGGCAGCAAAGCTCCTTTCTACGTGCCACAGAGCACTAGATCCCAGTGCTGCTGCTGCTGGAAGGGCAGCCACGTGGGAAAGGAACCTCCATCCATCCCATGCTTCAGGACATAGGACTGGGCTGAATAGCAGCCTTAGACAAGCAGCAGATGTTTCTGTGCTCAGGTGTTCTGCGTAGGGATTTTCTAATATATCTGCTGTTGATTGTAGTATGTTTTGGGGGTTTTTTTTTGTAACAGGCTTAATTAAGCTGTTTAAGCCAGCAAAGCTTAAAATAAACTACTAAATCTATGTATGTTGCACTCCCTGTGATGTTGATTCCAGGTATCATTTGTTTGTAAAGCTCTTCTATCCCCACATCTTAAAATTGTCAGGAAAAGGTTTGCCAGTCTTTGGTTGGCATTGCTGTAACTGTAAAAATTCTGTATTGTTACTCTAATAAAGCAGACAGATTTTAGTGACAGCACACAGCAGAATAGACAGGTAAGCACACACTGTGTTATGCAATCTAAAGCTCATGTATATTTATTGGAACGCTGCTGTTCTGTTCATTTTTGTTCAATGCATGGTTTATTGAGTTGAATTGGTACAGTGATGCAAAATTTTGTAAAGCTGTAGCATGTTACTGTTTGCTGTCAGATTTATATTGTCTTTAAAAGGTAGCAGAAACACTTGAGTTTGAGAGAACGCCAACATTATTTTCAGTGTGAAAGAGTGCATAATAATCAAAGGGCAGAAAGTGCCCAAACCCTTGAGAGATGCCAATGTTTACACTGGTTTTTGGGTACCTCTTGATTTTATGGGTAACTGAAATGCTTTGCAAGAAGTGAGGTGTTGCTGTATATACTTAAATATCTCTTGGTAACAGAAGATGTGAATATGAAAAGCCAGTAATAGTCCATAAAATTTCCCAGCTTGGCAATGCAGAACATGTGCAAGTGGAAGAGGTTGTTTTATTGTGAGTGAGGTAATGGGGACATGGCTGCAAAGTTGTCCCTTGGTTGGCACTTTGTAGTTGCGGTTTTAGGGACCATCACTGAGCTCAGCTTTACCTGGCTCTGGTCTCCTGGAGCTGCTTCTGCTGCTCAGAGGGAGAGCTGGAAGAATGCCCTGGGAAAAATGCCACTGGATGTGTGCTCTGGCATTTGTGTTCTTTGGGATAAATTGGATGGAGAGCTGGACTTTCTGCAGGGTTGGATCCTCTAGGGATGGAGGTTGTTTTCTAGAGGCACTCTGTAAGGTGTGTTCCTTTTGTGTGTTACACAGGAAGATGAGAAGTTTTTATCAGAAGTTTTTGCACAATTGACAGACGAAGCTACAGACGACGACAAACGGTGTGAATTGGTAAGTCCCAGCTCCCTGTGGTGCCTCCAAGGCTTCAGGTGAGTG
Organism: Peucedramus taeniatus; assembly: GCA_013400575.1. NCBI lineage: Eukaryota > Metazoa > Chordata > Aves > Passeriformes > Fringillidae > Peucedramus > Peucedramus taeniatus. The sequence continues at coordinate 673,158 of WBNO01004517.1, forward strand.
GGATGAAGGAGAAACAGTGAAACTCTCCTGCAGTCACTGAGGGATTTCTGTAGAATCAGCCAGCACACAAACTCTGCCACAAAATGTAACTGTTTCATCCTTTCAGAGAGTTTTCTGACCCCAAAACATCTCTAATTCCTTTTTCCCCCTGCGACAGGTGAACTTCTTCAAGGAATTTTGCGCCTTTTCTCAGACGTTACAACCTCAGAACAGAGATGCGTTTTTCAAAACTTTGGCAAAGTTGGGAATTCTTCCAGCTCTTGAAATTGTAATGGTGAGTGAAACTTCAAGCTGATTTTAACCAAGTAGAAGAGATACAGCCACTGAAGCAGTTTTGTCTCTTCTGAGCCCCTCTGTGTCAGTTTTGCTGGGCTGGGAGTGGGAGGTGATTGGAGGGTTTCCAATGCAGAGGCTGCCCCCAGCTCTGAAGTGCCTGACCTGGCTGCGCTGGGCGTTTTTACTCTGTGTGCAGCTGTAGTCAGTACGGACCTTGGAACAAGGGGGTGTAAAAACTGGCAGAGGTTCTTTGTGCAGCTGGATTGTTGTTGTGGTTGTTGCTGGCCCAGGGCCAAAGAAGTATTTTTAGATAATCTTGAACTGTTGGCTGGTTCTTCCCAAAAGATCCTGTAATCCTGTCGTTAGCAGATTAATCTGTCCTAATCAGCAGTGGGAAAACAGAATTTCTTTCACTCCTGTGGTTGAAGCAGCTGTTGCTGCCAGAACATTGCAATTCATTTTACTGGTTTATTGTTGTTTTTCTGTAACCCTATTACTGTGTTTCTCATAGAAACTCTGGTAATGAGATAGTCCTAAAACTTAAAACTACCTATTATTTTCAGCTTTACTTGATAGTTAAATACCAGCTTAATTTGTTCTTGCTAATCAGTTTCTCTCTTTATTAGGGAATGGATGATCTGCAAGTTAGATCTGCTGCTACAGATATATTTTCTTATCTAGTAGAATTTAGCCCATCCATGGTCCGAGAATTTGTGATGCAAGAGGCCCAACAGAGTGATGATGTAAGTCACAGTGGTTTGCAGTTGGTTGAGTATACCAGTCTTTGGGCAAGCAGGAAACAAACAAAACAGCAAAACAAACCTCTAGAAGTACAGGAAGAAGGAGGTTTAATATATAAACATTTCTGAGCATGTTGGTGTTTTATGAGTTTACAGTTTTGGAAATTTGGCTAACAAGGATTGTAGGTGTGGAGGGTTGTGCTTGCCAGAATTTCTGTATCCAAATGCAACTCTCAATTCTTCTGTTTCATTTAAAATTGTCTTCAAAAAATTATAGAGATTATGGAAATCGCTTTCCACTCTTGAAACTGCGTCTGATTGTTTGGTGGGGTGTTTGTTTGGGATTTTTCTGCAGGACATCCTCCTCATCAATGTGGTCATTGAGCAGATGATCTGCGACACAGACCCGGAGCTTGGAGGAGCTGTTCAGTTAATGGGGCTGCTGAGAACTCTGATTGACCCAGAGAATATGCTAGCCACAGCCAATGTAAGGAGATGTGGGGGGTACAGATACTGCACTGTCTCGGCAGAGCTGAAAGCCTGACATTCTCTGAGTTTGCTCTGATACTGAATTTAAACAAGCCAAAAATAAGCTTAATGTTTCCATTTTGGGGCATTGTGCAGGTGTTTATTAAAAAAATTTGTCAAGCTTTTTGAATTGTTGATGTTTTTCAGTAGATGTTTGCATGGTGGGAATTTTTTTGTCATGGTGAGCTTGGTTAGTTGTCCCAAAATGCAAAAACTGATCTTCCTTGAGCAAAGACAGTCCTGCAGGCTCAACAGATATACAGGCAGACCTGAAGGAGCCAGTAGAATTCTGTGTGGGCTGTTTCCTATGTTACTGTTCTTATTTAAAAGCCTGTGTACAAATCCCAGTGTTTAATAAAGTTATTTTTGTTTTAGAAAACAGAAAAGAGTGAATTTCTCAATTTCTTCTACAACCATTGTATGCACGTTCTCACTGCGCCGCTTCTGGCCAACACATCAGAGGATAAATGTGAAAAAGGTACTGAAAATTTCCATTTTCTTTTTCTTCCTTTCAGGCCTGTAGTGTTTGGCAGTGACTGACAGTGCTGGTCCCAGGGATCAGCCTGTGATGGCAGCTGGGAATGTGCTTGTGGAAAAGTGCTGCTCCCCCAGGGACAGAGGTTCTTTGGGCCGCAGTTCTCAGCTCTTCCCTGCAGCTCTGGATGCTGCTGTAGCTTCGTGCTATGCGTCGTGGAAGATGCACTTCCTTCATGTTAATCATGCTAATATGCAATTGTTAATTGCATTTAAAAATACTTCCTGTAAAGCAGAGAATGTCTGTAGGTCTCAAATATTAAGTAAAAAAGTACTACACATTTTGTACAAAAATAAAACTTGTAAAATATCTGTAGTACTCATTTTAATGCATTATTTGAAAAATTTAGGATTGGTGCTTTTATTTTATATCTTATTCCTAAGTTTTAGGATACACATTTTCACCTAAATGGATTTAAAACTTTGTAAGGTAAATTAAATATAGAAATCTCACCTGGCTGCATTCTTGCTGCATGTTTATGTCCCTGTAACTCACAAATTTTTGATGTGATGAAAAATCTGGCCACTTGGTAGGATTGATTGTTTATCCCAGTCTTTTAAATCTTGACACGGCTTTGAAAAACTTTTTCTGATTTTTGTTTTTATTTTCTCTTTATCAGATGCAGTAGTTGGATCCACTAAGAGTAATACAATTTGTCCTGGTAAGTCTGAGTTGACTTTGAGTTTTGAAACTTGTCTTGAGTGCTATGTATGGTATTCTATTAAAAAAAAAAGGCTAGGTATGCCCATTTTTTTTAAAATACTTTTTACTGAAATAGATGCAGGAGCTTTGATTCACTTGAGATGACTGGAAGCTGAAGGAACATTTTCGTCTGTTTTTAAGTTGTTTTTTTTTTTTTTCCTAGTCAACCTTGCTACTGAAAGTTGAAATTGTTCATCTTTCTTGCAGATAATTACCAAACAGCACAACTACTTGCCTTAATTTTGGAGCTGCTTACTTTTTGTGTGGAACACCACACATATCACATCAAGAATTATATTATGAACAAAGATTTGCTAAGAAGAGTACTGGTATTGATGAATTCAAAACACACATTTCTGGCCTTGTGTGAGTATGGAGCTGTTGTGATTTCTTTCTTCCAGGCATGGTGGGCATTGTGTGGAAGGTGTTCCAGTGTACACTTGAACCTGGAATTTGTGTTAATGAGTGTGGATGAGATTGTAATGCTCTGGGTTTGGGGGCCCATCTTCCTCTGGGTAACATGAGGGGTTTCAGTTCTTCCCACAAGTCCTAGCATGTGATTATTGACTCCTTAAATTTTTCTTCCCATAGGCGCTCTTCGCTTTATGAGGAGGATAATCGGCCTGAAAGATGAATTTTATAACCGTTACATCACCAAGGGAAACCTCTTTGAGCCAGTTATCAATGCCCTGCTGGACAATGGCACTCGGTACAACCTGCTCAACTCGGCTGTGATTGAGCTCTTCGAGTTCATCAGAGTGGTGAGTGCAGCTGCAGCCCCAGCTCTTACAGGAGCACCCATCTTCTTGGAAAACAAGGACTTGCAGCAGCTCCTGAGCCACTTGCTGCCAGTGCCTTCATGTGTGGGAGGCTTTGCTGGGAATCTTTGCGGTCTGTGAAAGTGAAGGGTGGTTTTTAGGTGTAGGATATGGTAGCTGCTGTCTTTTCCAGCAAGAAGAACATTAGGAATTGTAGGATTTGCCTGATAGGGTGTGAGACTTCATAGAGGGGGACTGACCAACAGGTTCCTGGTCCCACATGAGCTGCTGTAGTTGCTGAGGACTGGGGAGAGCTGGAGCCTGTGGGGAGGGCACAGCTCTCCTACATAAAAGATCTTTGTTTAACAGAAGTATCAGAAATACAGTTGGGACACTGCTGGGTCCATTGTCTGTTTCTATGGGAAGCCTAATGATTATTTCTCTATCTCATCTCTTTTATTAAGGATGAATCTGATTTCATGCTTCACATTTGTATAGTATTGTACAATAATGCTTTGGCTCTGGGCAAGAAATCAGTTACTTTCCAAACTAAACTCAAAAGCTCTCTGAACTTCTGCTTGTGCCCATTTGAGGCTGAAACCCTGTTTTGTTCTTCTGCAGGAAGATATTAAGTCCCTTATTGCACATATAGTTGAAAACTTCTATAATGCACTTGAATCTATTGAGTATGTTCAGACATTCAAGGGACTGAAGACAAAATATGAGCAGGAAAAGGACCGACAAAGCCAGAAGCTGAACAGGTAGGCCCCAGTTTCTGTGCCCTGTGCCTGGCATGGGCTGCTGCTCTGCAGGGCTACTCCTTGCTCTTCTCTTTCCCAGAGGGCAGCAGGAGCAGGAGGCTGGGACTGGAGTTGGGTTTCATTCTTGGTGAAAACTTCTCGGATTAGAGAAAAGCCCTATCTGCCTTTCCTTGTGGCCAAGTGTAGTAGAGCTGATGTTGACCAGTGGACTAAATGCTATGTTCAGAAAACTCTCTAAGAGAAGAGAGAGAACTCTCTAAGAGAAGAGCAAAATACTGCTCTGTCACTGATTTGGGATTCAGTCTGGCTCGTCATCAGCTGGGGCGTTGGTGAGCCTTGGGGTGAGGGCAGAGATGGAGCTGCACTGCCTTCTCAAATGCACTGAATTCCCTCTAAAGCTCAGGAAGACATTTCTGATCCCGAGCCTGAAACAGCAGCCAAGCTGGAATCCCTGTGTGTGTCTCTTACAGTGTCCCATCCATATTGCGTAGCAATAGATTCCGCAGGGATGCCAGAGCCTTGGAGGAGGATGAAGAAATGTGGTTCAATGAAGACGAAGAGGAAGAAGGTGAAGCTGTTGTACCTCCAGTTGAGAAGTCAAAACAGGAGGATGATTTTCCCGATAGCTATGAGAAATTTATGGAAACTAAAAAAGGTATTTACTCTGTTTGAGCTTGTTGGCACTGGAAGTGCTCCATGGCAGATATGTGGAGTATCACCTAAACTAACCCGTGGTTTGTGCTCTGTACCTCAAGCAGCAGTACAGGGTATTCCATGTAATTGAGTCCTGAGATCCAAATGTGTCTTCGCAAGCCAGTTTAGGATTAAAATAACGAGTTTAAATGGTATTCAAAAGCAGGACTTTGAATGTGCCTCTGTGCTCCAGGTGAGCCATGTCCCTGTGTCCTCAGCATCCAGGCCTTGCTCAGTTTGCTGCTGGTGGGCTCAGGATGGGCTTGGTTGGGGAACTGAAAATTGCAGCAGAATTGGAACCAAAATACCTGCTGGCTCTCGCCCTGCGATTGCACTGTGATGTGGATTGTACTCCTTGGTGTGCAGCTGATACCTAAGTGTGACAATGTTTGTCCCTCAGCTAAGGAGAGTGAAGACAAAGAGAATCTTCCAAAAAGGACTTCAGCTGGGGGATTCAAATTCACTTTTTCCCACTCAGCCAGCGCAGCCAACGGTGCGAATGGTGCAAACAGCAAATCCGTGGCAGCTCAGACATCACCAGCGAGCTCCAATGGCTCCTCTTCCAAGAACACGGCCCTGAGCCCGGCGGTGCCGGCCCCCAAGGTGGGAGAACTTGTGTGGGGCTGTCCTGCACAGGGCTGTCCCGGGGTAACAGCAGCAACAGCCTGTGGGCAGCAGGGTTGAGTTTGGGATAAATTCACCCTGAGCCTTCCAGTGAATCTCTGGGGAGGTCTGCGTGGGGCTGGACTGTTGGAATCTGGTGGGTGCAGTCTCATCCCACATCCTCTGCACCATTTCACTGTTTCTGCTTTTTGTTCCTGCTCAGTTGCTGCTCTGTGTATCGGATGTACAAAGGAAATTGGGGTTTTTGGGAACTCTGTTAGTGCCCCGCTGGCTGGGGAATTATCATGTGTTTTTGAGAAGACAAATGCAGTGAGTGACGGGTCTGTGGTGCCTGACTCAGCCATGCATTATTGGAATCCTCAGCCATCGAGCTCCTGAGCAGCTGCAGAAAAGAGTAGCAGGGATTGATTGCCCACCCTAAGGCTGAGCAGCCAAAGGGATGTCAGCCTGCACATTGGAGTTTGTGTCTGTCCCGCTGGGCTGAAAGTGATTTTTAAACAATTCTCAATCCAGACCCAGAGGAGTGAGGAAGCTCCAGTACGTTTTGCAGCTTGAGGTTCAAACCCATTTTTCAGACAAACGGGACTTGGAATGCCAAAGGCTGGTGTGCCCTGTACAGGTTGGCTGGAGGTTTTGTTCAAAATTTGCACCTTTCTAGGTACTTCTTCAATATACAAACTTCCTTTTTCCTTTTTCTAATTGGCAGGGAAGTCTAGTTGGACTAGTGGATTATCCTGATGATGAAGACGATGATGAAGAGGAGGAGACATCTCCAAGGAAAAGACCTCGTCTGGGTTCATAAAAGAAACCAAAACTTTGGAATAAGAACTTTTATTATGGGGTTTCAAATGCTGCAACTGTTTTAAGAGCTAAAAAGAATCTGAATCAGAAAGCTTTCTCCCATGAGTATGTAAGATAATACAAGGAGTAGCAAAGGAAACTCGGTGTATCAGCTAGAAAGGGTTAGTTCTATAAACACAAATCTTCCAAGGAACTTAATGTCTTTCTAGAAAGTAAGGAGTCTGCCATTCAGGCTGTCAAAAAAAAAAAGAAAAATTAAAAAAAAAGGTGGGTTAGTATTCTCAGAACCTGGAAGATGGCTTCTCAGCAAGGAAGGTCTCAGGTGTCGGGAGGGAAAGGGGGAGGGAAAGGTATGGTAACACTTTTTTAAAAATATTGCAGGGTTTCCCCATTGTTTTAACAGAACTAGGAAAAGAAATTCAAGCTTAAATTTTGAACCCAGTAATCTTAATTTTGTAATGGTGCTGTCAGTTGTGTTCTTTTAGCAATGCCTCTTTTAAAAAAAAATTTAAGGGAAAACTAATTCTGTTTGCATAAGAACAATCCATATTTTGGGACCATTAATTACCAACTAAACTGCATTTCTCATGATTGGAGGGAGGGACGCTGCAGTTATAGTGCATGTTGAGTTGTTTAAAACAGTTAAAATAAGTTTTAATTTGTATTTTCCAAGAGGAGAGAATGGAAGCTGGATTCAGAATGGAAGGTTTTGCTTGTTTTGTTAGTGAGACGTCCAGAAATATCTATGCCAAGGAGCAGTGGCTTCCCAAGGGTCTGCAGGAGCTGCTTGTGTCATGGTGGGGCTGCACCTGGCACATCCCTCAGCTGTTGGCTTCAGGTTGGGAAGAGCCTGAATTCCAACTGTGTTCCACAGCATTCCAAGGGCTGCCTCCTCTTGGAGCAGCTGTTTCCCTGTTGGGGAGCTGAAATCGCATGGTTGAAGTGGGAATAAGAAACACAGGTTTTCCATAGTGATGGACTGAGCAGCATTGTAACACCAAAGTCAGTTTGGACCAAGATGGGATTATTGCCAAGAGAACACCTTGAGGGCTTGGAGGCAGAATCCACAAGCAGCACCTGAACCTGGGGGTGGTACTAAAGCTGCTTTTTTAAAAACACAAAAGCACATTCCACATAGGTGAGTGAACTGTGACAGGAATAGGGGAGTTCAAGGTAACAGAGGCAAACAGTCCAGGTTTTATTTTCAAGAGCAGCACATGAACTGTAAATATTTTAATGTTAGTTTGCCCATATGTGATCTGAGATCATGACTAAGTGAGAGGAGATTTCCCAGCGACTGTGTCAGAGATGTTAAAGATGGAACCAGCTGCAATCCACCACATAGATCACTCTTGTAATACATGTTATGGGTCCATTTCTCCTGGAATAGTTTAAACTGAAGCAGTTTCTCTGTTTTGGAGATTTTTGTAGTTAGTTTTAATTTTAGCTCTTGTTTGGAAAAGATGGGCTGTCTGTGTAGATATGAAGTATAGTTTTTTCCATAAAACAGAAGTTTATTTTGTATTAAAGATACCACTGTACTTGTTTTACACCATTTGTATACATGTGGTGATATTAATGCTGAACTGTAAAATTCAGGAATTAAAATGTGACCCTGTAATTCCATAATTATTGCTTTTGTTTGGTTTGTTACACATGGGAAGTGAACTCAGACTTTTCAGCGTGGCTGTTGTAGGATATTGTTTAAGCTTAGTTATCCATGCAGGTTTCAAAAGTAACTCCATACCACTGGATGGAATCCCAGAGGGAATGGGTGAGCGCTTCCCAATGTGCTCTGATGGACCTGGGGACAGTGGTGTTGTCCCTGGAGAGCTCCAGGCCACCCAGCAGAGGACTCTGAGGGAACACCCGTCAGCTTTGGAGCCAAGGAAATGTTTGCTGGTAAAGGGAAGCTGCAGCACCATCCCCATGTGCTCGTTCTCGAGCGGCTTTGCTTCCCAGTGGGTCTCTTGTCTCCATCAGTGAAGAAGATTCACAGGCCATGAAAGCAGCAGGTACCTGGGATGTGCCTTCACTCACCTGAGGAGCAGAAGTGGCATCACCTGTTCCCGATTGTCCTTAACAGCCTCCCAAGCCGAGTTCTGCACAGGACTCCCAAGGAGCGTTGGTCCTTGCTCTGCTCCTCACCACGCCAACGCCTGCTGCAGTACAGCAGAAGCTTTAAAAACACACTCAGACAAACAGGAGATTGCTTCACAGCAAAACCAGGAATGTAATGAATTTTTATAGTTCCTAGGAAAGGACTGGGTGAAGTGGCAGGAGATAGCCTGTTAAATACCAACTTGCAATCCTGGGAGAAGGGGACACCCAGCACTCTGGCTTTTCCCTGGGGCTGTCACCCCTTGGTGCTGGTTCCCAGTCTGCCCTTGTGGGCAGCTGCATTTGTTCTCCTGCCTGGGCCCTTCCACTGCCACTCTTTTGGGGAAAGAATGGAACATCTGCCAACGTGTACCAGTTATAAATGCTATTTTAATAAAAATTGCATTAAACTAGAAGTGGGTTTGTCTCTTGTTGTGAGGAGCTGTGGCAGGTCATGGCCAAGGGTGAGCTCTGAATGGGGCCATGCCATGGGCAAAGGGTGACCTCTTCTGGCTTCTTTTTGAGTCTGAAAGCCAAACCACTAACGGACTTTAAAAATTTCTGCTACTCTGGCAGTGAATTGCTGGGATCAGTCTCAGCTTTGCACTAAAGCACCTCTTTTTATTTAAAAATGCATTTATTACAAACTGGGACCTGGGGCCTAGGAAACTGCCCCAAAAGCCTGTAAACCACTGTAACCTGGAGTTAATTTGTGAATGTCTTGACTCCCAAGGTACACTGGCTTTCTCACAAATGAGGTGGTAGAGGGTGCACTTCCTTGTGAAACCAGACTTTATTACACTGCGCAGCTGAAAAAGAGCCATTTGTTTATAACGGACTAATGAAAGGAACCACGTTCTGTACTGGTGAAATGAAAAAGTTCCAACGTTGAGCTCGGAGCTGTTGCCACAGGAATTCCTTTCCCAGCTCTCCACCAGTGCCTCTGCTCTCAGGGCTGTGCTCTGCAGTGATGGCACGGCCTCGCTGCGGGACAGTCTGGGAGTTTCCAGCACTCTGGAAAATGAGTGTTCCTGGTGTGTTTCAGTGGCATTTGCAATAGGGAGTTTCCAGGTACTGAGCTGCTTGTCTGAAAGTTCTATAAATCCCAGTGCAAGACTGGAAATCCCTTCACTTACTGATTATTTATTCTAAAACATCCTTCTGTCCTTGGGGTCAGAAGCCCCCAAGGCTTCTGGCCTTTTAAGAGGCCCCATGAGCCTCTTAAAACTACCGCTTATTAATTACTTCTTCTTTTAGCTTTTCTGCAAGCATCTTCCTCTTCTGGAGCAGCCTTTGCTTCTCTTCTGACATTTCCTAAAAACAGAGCGAAAACAACACTGCAATGAGCAACCACCAGCCCCACCATGGATCAGAGGGGTGGATGGGGCTCCTGCCACCACCCTGCCTCTCCCACTGCCCTGATCTGTGTTTTGGGAGCCCCAACTTCAGCTCCTGCTGAGCAACTGTTCTGAAGCCTCCCCAGTCACCAGAATTTGGAGCATCTTCTGAGCATAATAAAATGCACAGCAACTCTGAAAAATATTTGAGGCAATAGAAAGTCTTTGGACTTCAGTTCACGCCCTTAAGTACTTGCTCTATTAGGAGAGTAGTGATTTTTGGGTTTGAAACAGAATAGTTATTACATTGTTTTGTCATGTAAGAGGGGTTTTAGGTCTTCCAGTATTTTTCTCTTTTTTGAGAGAGTTTTCAAGCATTTGCAAAAGAAAAAAGAAAATCCCTGAGATCTGAAGAGCCCAAACAGTAGGTCACAGACTAGGAGCAAATTGGCATTCTATCCATTCATAAACTGAAGTTAATCAGGAGGGTTTGATGATGCTGAAGCAAACCAATGCCAACTTCATCTTTGAAACTTCCAGCCCGAAGCTTCTGCAAAACCAATAACTTGGAAATATTTCCCCCCTTGTTCTTTTTAACCCATTCCCACTCTTCAGCAGCAGCATGGACACCTGCAGTGAAAGCACCTGTGGGTTTATATGAAAGTGCTTCACCTCTTTGGGAGGGGATTCCTGCTCTTTCTGATCAGTGTTTGGTGGTGGTACATTATTTTTTGACTCTTTCTTTGTGGCCAGCAACAGGTCTCGTTTTTTCTTTAGGTAATCCTCACGTTGCTTCAGCTGCTGCTTTTCAGTTTCTGATAAATCCTGGGGGAAAAAATTTAAAATTTTGAAATTAATTCTTTTGTATCAATGTCCTGTTCAAGAAAAGCACATTTACATCCTATTTGCTTCCAAAATTACCAGGTGAAAACAAATCCAAGTTGAGGCTTCAAGTCAGAGCCGTCTCCTAAGAAATTACCAAAGGACTGAATGCTGAATTCTACTCTGAAACCAAAAATCATGAGCTGAATTTTGTGCTAATTAAACTGTGAATAACATTAAAGAGTGTTTACATATTTGTTTTTTAAAAAACCCAAAATAACCCAAATCCACCTGATTACAGTAACAGGAATTCTGTATTTAAATATGATACTGTTTTAAATATATATTCTACATGTAATCTTCTCTTTTTTTGCATTCTAGTTCTATGTTTGGATTTTTTTAAATTTGTTTTTAACTTACAGGTCCTTTCACGCCAGCTTTCTGCACTGTGTTCTCTGAACCTTTCCCAGCAGACCTTTTCTTAGTGTCTTCTTTCCCCTTGGTACAAGAGGGCTGGGGTAAGTTTTCAGTTCCTTTTTGTACTGGGCAAACTGGTTTGGGGTCTTCTTTTGTAGATTTATGAGATCCCTCTAAGTAATTTTACATAGAAAACAATTAGAAAGAATAGAAATACATGAGATAAAAATAATCAATCAGAACATCATGGAATAGTAAAACATCCCATGTTGGAAGACATTCCTGCAGGGCAAATACACTTTACTCTCAACCTTATCCAGCCAAGTTCTTAAAATCTTGATACAAGTGGATTCCTGAATCATTTAAAACCAGTATCATGTTGCCCACTCAGCACTGCACTCCCCCTAAAATTACCTAATGGACATTTTGGAGTTTCTTCAGAATTCTCAGCTCTCTCAGTGGATTCCTTAACTTCTACAGCTTCTCTTGAATCTCCTGGAAAACGGTGGGTAACATCTGGAGCTTTGAGTTTAGCATGTTCCTTGAATTAGAAAACAAATAAACCCAAGTGTTACTTTTCCTGGCACTGCACCTCAGGTACTGAACTGTCCACACAAAGGAATCTCCCAGAAGAACTTCCAATTAAAACTGCATTGTTTACACTATAGACAACCCAACCCTTCTCTCAGAATTTCTGCCTAGAAATTGTCTATGCTGTTGATCAACCATGTCATTCATGTCAGAACCCCACACCACTCATTAAAATATGAAATTATTTTGTGTTTAAACATTCTTTTAACAAAAAATGTATCACTGAGAAAAATCACCTTCTCTGGCCAGGTGAACTTGACTGGGGGCTCTGCAATCTGGCTTGTTTATCAAGAATATTGATATTCTTGGTGGTCTAGAGAGATTTGGATAAAACCTGTTTTCCCAGTCAGGGAAGGTTTATTGCCGTGATTTCACAATTTGGACAGTCCCCATTTCCATTCAGTTTCCTTTCTCTGTGGTTTACTCTGATGGACACTTGGGATGGTCTCTTGGAGAGGATTTCTGGGTCCTGGTGATTAGTTCTGCCTTGTGAACATTTAATGAATAACTACACTGTCTGTCAAGTCATCCTGAAGGTAATTCCTGTGGGATTATGAGTGCTGTCATCTCCAAGCAGTTTACACTTCGAAGGCTCTGATCCTGACAATATCAGCAATTCAGCTGCTCTCTGGATTGGAAAGGTTGACACCCATTAGCAGGATTTCAGGATTCAGTGCTGAGCAGGGAATGTGCTTCTTGTGGGATACTGCATTGATGGAACTCATGGCCTGGAAGGGATCTGGGCATAGCCAGGACAGAATATCAGGGGAATTCTTAATCATCCCCGTAACTCACATACAAAGGTAAGACACTCACTTCTTCAGTCCTCTTTCTCTCTTGCTCTATTTCATACTCTTCCTTAGATTTTCTGTAACAATAAACATGAGTAAATACTCAAAACTCTTTTAGTGGTAGTGATTTTCAGGAAAATTTAACACAGCTTAAATATTTGAGGACTATCAAAGCAATTACAAGGTAATGTGAATTTGTCAGTATCCAAAATATTTCCATGACTTAAGTCTTAATAAAAATAAATAATTGGGATAAACACACAGGAGCCCACTGTCCTCAACTACCTTTCTGCTAAAATAATTGTGTAAGAATTTCCAGGACTTATCTATCCCTTTATTTCATTTGCTAATTTAAAGACAGGAAGGGAAGTATTTCCAGAATCCAGAAGGAAAATAGCATTATCTAATATAACCTGGATGGACTCATCTGCTATTATTTGTTTATGTGTCTGTGAACTGGGAATGGGGGAGAATCTGCAGAAGTTGTACTGGTCTCACACATCTCAGATCACAGCAACAGTTCTCACTATTTCAATATTCCTGAGCACACCCACTGCCCAGCACCACCCATTTTCCTTCAGGTTGGATGTTGACAAGAATATTCCTGTTATCTGTAAGATGAAAGCAGTTTCCTGGAAAAGGCTGGAAGAGTTGGGTCCTACAGACCTGTATTTTCAAATAACGTACAAAGTGGGACTGATTGATTTCTTACCTTAGAACCTCCCTGAGTATTTTCATTTCTTCCTGTTCAATTTCACTGAATACATCAGAACCCTCTGTCAAACACTCAGGCAACACACCTGGAAAAAACATTTATGCATTACAATTTATGCGTTATTCTAAGGAAAATGATTTTGTGCTCCAATTGGCAGAGAAGAAAAGAAAATTAAAAAAAAAAATCGAAAATCAGAAAATCAAAGCCATGTAATTCTTCCTCTGAAACTGTTTCCACAAAGGTCCTAGATCCTAGAGGAAAACATCCTAAATCCTGTTAGGAAAAAGGCAGAGATTTCTGGCAATGAAAGTTTTGACATCAAAGGTTAAGCCAAACTCTGCAGTGACTTTTATGTGGCATTTCCTGTAGGCTGCAATTCATCCATGGCCACCTGAACCACTCCCAAATGTAGCTGTTATATGAAAGGTGAAATTTAAAAATTATTCTCTGAAAAACACACATAGAGTAAGAAGTAAGTAAAACGAAAGACATGGAAGGAAGGAGTGGGATTATAATCCTTTCAGAAGCATCAACAGAGCAGCAAAGTTGGGTGTGGATTATTTTCTCTTAACCTTCTTTCTCATGCATGTATGAGTATGATGAAGGCCTTAACTTGTGCTTTCTGAACGTATTTTTCAGTGTGAATTGCACAGTAAGCACAGCAGACACTGCAACATCCTTGCCATGCAGGGAGCAGAATTCCAGCTATTGATATTGCTTCTTTTGAGGAACTGCTCTAACTGCTTTAACTCAGAAATGTCACCAAAATTCTGTAACAGAAAACTCAGTCAAGTTTCACAGAGAAATTCAGACAGACCTGAAAAATCTGTTAACTTTACAGTACAGACAGCTGTCACTGAGAGTGCAAGCCAAGGACAAAGTAATGAAATCCCTGTCCCAGTATCATCAACTGGGTGTTTTCCCCTAACTTGAAGTGGAGCAGAACCAGCATTCCACACTTATTTATGAATGGCTTAAAGAGTCATCAAAAGAACACTAAAAACCTTCAGTGAACCCCCACATTCACCACTTCTCACCATTTCTTTCTTTGATTATTCGAATTGCTTGCAGTTGCATTTCAATATTTTTCTGTACCATCATTTTTTTAAATAGTCTAAAATCTTCTGCTGCCAACACTGTTTGCAGAATGGCCTGTGGGAGGAAAGACATGCACAAAATTAAATCCCCACAGAAATCCTAACCAGCTCGGCCTGTTTGAAATTAGCTTGATTTTTCAATTCTGGGGAGCATGTTTTTAATAATTATATTTCATTCTCCTATCTGTCTGTTTTTCCAGATATACAAGAAGAGCTCATGGTCAGGAAAATAACTTGGTGGGTTATGTCTTTAGATCAACATGTCAGCAGTAACATTATGAAAATATTACAGTGTTATGACAAAATTGGGTTTCCCAGTGTAAGTTTTCAGCTGCAGTTAATTGAAATTACAGTTTCACCATGAAAACTTTTCCAAGTTTCATCTCCTGCCAGTGTTAGGGAAAACATCAAGCTAAGAATGAAATCCACACATTCCTTAATGAAAGCAAATACCTGGGAGGTGTGGGTCTTTGCAAGAGGAGAAGAAAAAGCTTCTTGAAATTTCTCCTCATTAATTCCAACTTCTTTAAGGTAGTCCTCTAGTAATCTCTCCACCTGTAAAAAAGTATAAGCCTTACCTTCTAAGGTTTTTCCCTGAGAATCAAAGGAATTTCTGTAATGATTGTCTATTCTTTTCTGCTGATGTGGTTTAGAAACTCAGAGGAAAATCACTACAATGGCATGGCTGACTTTTCTGATTTCAAGCTTTATTTGCTTTCATGAACTGCTCAAAATGAGCATTTTTATTGCTAAATCTGATGGCTCTTTAATGTATCTTCTCCAATTTCCAGGACTCTCACTTGTGTACCTTTTCCACTGGCTAGTATTCCTCATAGTTTTTTCATCAAAGTAAAAGGCTTTTTGCCAGTCTGTGCCTGAAAGCTTTTAGGGTCAGAGCAGAAATGAATGTTGGTTTGTATTTATTCAAAGCTTTTTAATATCATGTATTCCCCAGCCTCACTACAGAAAGTGTTAGAAATCTGCATGTACTATTTTATAGGTATTTAAGCTCCAAAAATCTCCTGTAGTTTTTTCTGATAATTGAAAGATCATTCAAAAGATTTCCCAGACTCATTAGTGAACAAAATACAAGTTGTGAGTGTTCTCAGACATCCTGCTGGTTGTCATTTTTACGTGAATAACATTATCAATTCCATAAATACAATCTTGAAGGTAGTGGATATCTTAATTTTAATGACAAATACGTAAAACAGCCTAAGAGCTATGACTGTGTCACAGTTTCTTTTCTATGCACCTGGTCTTCAGGCACATAAATGCACATGACAACTACAACTCACAGGATTTCTAAATAACACGTGGAAAAATACTAAATAACAATAATAACCCATTTAGAAGTTCATCTAAATACTCATTTAACATTTAAATTCTTTTGCTTAGAAATTTACCACAAATAGTGAATAATGCTCACCAGAGCTTGGTACTCCTGATAAATTTCTGTGTAAGACAGCTTGCTTTCTTCTTCATCATCAAAAACTGAGGAGGGGGAAGAAGAAACATTTTGCAGTCAGTGTACAAACCACCACAAATTAACTTACACCCTAAACAGCAAGATTAACCTTTACAGGATAATATATTTAATCCATTAAAATATAGGCCATGATTTATAAAAGTCCTGTGTTTTTCCACACACTCAGGCTAAGTGTGTGCTTTTGATAATTGAAAGTAATTAAGCTGCATAATTTAATATTGAGAAAATGTATCTTCATGACAGACTTGTAAGCAAGTTGAGGATTCAGCAGATACATTCACTAAAAAGTAAGTTTTAATATAAGAACTACCCCATGATTTTGTGTAATGTTGTTCTATGGTGGCAGATGTCACGTCAAGTAGGAAATTTCTCACTCCCCAAGTATTTACATGGAAGATGTATTTATTAATGACTTAAACAATTTTTTAAATGTTCATTCATGTAGTGAGAAGCCAAGGTGATGCAGGAAAATGAGTCCTTGCCTGCACAACCAGATAAACCCAAAGAGGAAATGTGGTGCAGTTAAGTTATATTTTAATTATATCCATCCCGATTTAGGAAAAATGGACATTCCTATACTATAGGCCATATTAATCATATTCATGTAAATTCATACTAAAATCCCTGACTGGAACTACTCAAGCTCATGATCTCTATGCTGCAGAATATGTGGAAGAAGCAGATAATAAGAGGAACTGAAAACTAAGGGGGGGGGTTAATTTACATTTTTTTAATGCCAGCAACTAAGAGAGGTAATGTTAAACCTGGCAATTAAAGCAGAGGCTTAGAAATAAGTCTGCCTCAATCCCCTTCAAGATTAGCCACTTGGACAAGTCACTTCCCAGGAACATCCTTTGAAGTCATTTGAAGAATGGGAATTCTGCTTAAATTGGTGAACGAGTGTGATTTATTCTTCATGTACATGTGACATCTCTGATGATGGTGATGCCTGTGGAATCAGTGCAACCTTCACACAAATTCAGAGTGACCTTTTGAAGGCATCCAACATCTTTCCCAGCTGTGACAGCCCTGAGGCCACATCACTCCAAACCTGGACACAGTGTGAGCTGAGATGGCACTTCCTAAAGCAGCATCACTTTCTAACACAGAAATGCAATGACAGAAATCCAACCACACAATTCAGGTCCCCCAAAAGCAGAGGAAAATCTGCTTTTTAATCATACTTTGGAGAACCAACATTGCTTGTGGGTTTTGCACAAGGCAAAATTTTAATGAAGAAATTAAAATAAAAGATTTACAAATATCTAGAATTAAATTCAAATGTAGGGAAGGTACTACAGATATCAGTTCCGTGGTAACCACCATATTGCCAAACTCAGGAGAGTGAAGACACTTGACAGCCTCTGTTGTCTCCTCCTGGCTGGGGATTGCTCCCAGCTCTTGCAGACCCTAACTTTCAGCTTGGCTTCTCTGTCCCCTTTTTCCCCACTCTTCCTGCTCTGGGTATCCCAAGCAGGGGCGACACAGGGTGACAGCTGGCCTGGCACTGCCAAGGGGATGTTCCTCCTGCAGAGCAGAGTGGGAAGCCAGCACATCCCGTGCTCTGTCCCCAGGCTGGGGACACAGCAGGATGAGGTTCAGTGCCAAGTAAAGCAAGCTGGAGTCAGCATCTCCTCTCAGCTAAGTGGCTTTAAGGAGTACTTGGAACAGAGACCTCGGATTTTCTTGAGTCAGGGCTCCTGAATCACGTAGTCATTATTCCTTAAGGTTTTGGCACAGTGTTTGGTCACCCAAAAGGAATAGAGCTCTGAAGAACCACAGTAAGACAAGCCAGGGGACACAGATGTCCTGAGAGACACTCATTATCTTCTTGTTAAAACTGAAAATCTTGGCTAGGACCCCTCAAATGGGATGATACACACCCACCTATTTAATTTCAGTTTGATGTAAAAGGAAATTAATCAAGCTGTAAAAAATTAATCAAGTTCCCAGAAAGAGGGAGAGAGAGAAAGCAAACACTGACATATAGAAAACCATTACAATAAGTTTACAAGTTGAAGTGCAAGGACTTGGCTGAAGTAACTACAATTCTAAAATAAATTCCTCGCATACCGATTACCGAAATCCAAATTGTATTTTCGAGGAGTTACAAATTATTGTCAGTTAATCAGAGTGTTGCTAATTTGCTTGTCTAGCTCAAAGATCAAATGTTTTGGGAATACAAGGGACTCTGTCCTGACAAAGTATGTCAGTACAAAACCAGCAGTGGAATCAGCACAGCAGGAAGCGACCATCACAAGCCTGCCGCACACTAGGTGGAAATTTACAGCAGTTCCACAAATCTTCTTACTGTCAGTAAATTCCCCTCAACCTTCTAAGGAGAAGGGATCATTGCTCCTGAGAGGGATAAATCAATTCCCTCGATAGCTAAACCCAGACCCTTTGCAAGAGAACCAGAATGTTTGGCCCACCTCAAGTTCAGGCAGAATTCTCAGGACAAAACTTCCAGTCTAGGTTTCTCTAACACTTCCTAGCTGTGAAGGCTCCAGGAGCTTTCCCTTCCTCTTTTCCCAGTTTTAAGAGGGAAAGGCAAACGGACTCATGACAATTGTGCCTCATGCAAAGTCTGGGGGGTGGCGGGGGGGTGGTAGAAACGGTTCAGGGAGGAACTGAGAACCAATCTTTTTGCAAGAATCACAAAAGCTGCCTTTGTTTTTCCAAAGGGCTTAGGCACTGCTTTCAGTCTTGCCTAAATTGTAATTACTTTGCTACTGGAAGGATCCAGGTGTTTTTTGGCAGCAGAAGTTGTTCTGTAAGGAGAATAATTTAGCCAAATGTCTGCATCAGAAAGTCAATTTCCTCCTTCCCCCTCAGCAGATACAAACCTGCACAGGCCTCCCCTGGCTACAGGGCAATCCTGGCCCCTCCTCACCGTCTACTTCCACTTTACGCAGGCTGCTCCCCAAATTATGCCTTGATTGTTTCAAGAAGACAAAGGAAGAAATGGAAGTTTGAACTGGAGTTACTTCCGAGCTAAACTCACACACAGGATCACCTACGAAACACTGCCGGTTATCACTGATAGTGCTATCATTTTTGCGAGGTACTAAAACTCAGGGGTTTTCACCTCTTAACTGACAACATTCACATAATTGCAGGAATTTAACTTTGGGCCTTCTCCTCCTCTGCCGTACTGACTAGACGGCGCTTTCAGTTGTCCAGACCAGTTTCCTAAGGACAACTCCCAGCTCTGGGAGAGCTTTGGAGGCCGTGCCGGGGTCCGAGGCGCCGCAGGGTGCAGCGCTCGCTCGGTGTCAGCCGTAAGCTCACGCCATAATCCCAGGACGAGCTAATGGATGCAAATGGCACCTCCTGACACACGGCTCGCCCGGGGGACGCTGCGGGACCCGGGGAGCGCCNCAGGATGGGGATAGACCAGGCGGGCCCCCGCAGGAAGCCGGCGATGGTGTCCACCACCCACTCCACGTCGTCCTCCTCCTCGGCCGCCATGGTCAGCGGCGCGGCCGCTATGGCAACCGGCGTCACGGGGCGGGACCTGCGGGCCGGGAGCCGCCCTCACGGCATTCCCGGGAATCNNNTGGCGGGTTCACCGGGCGCGGGAGCGGCGGGCGAGGAGCAGGGGGAGGGTGGCGGGAGGCCGCCTGACGCGCGGGTCCTGCACAACAATGGAAAGATTAGAAATCAGCACCTGCGGTGATTGTTAGTCGCCAGTGTTGAGGGAAATGGAGCGCGGGAACGGGAGGTTTAGCCAGGCTTCCGTGTGGTTGGGGATAGCCGGGATAGGAGGGACACGGCCCTGAGAAGCCGCCTTGCACTGGCCCTGTGCCCTCCGGAGATCCCCAGTAGTTCTAATGCCTCTCTCACTCACATTTTCACAGTACAGTCCAGGTTGAGCTTATATATTTACATTTTATTTTAAAATTATTCCAGATGATGAAAAATTCCTGTTACCCCGTATTTTATCATGTGCATAATGCAGTGACATTGTGGAGGAAACAAGAACATGTTCCTTGTTGGCTGTTGACGGTGGTGCTCTAATTCTAATGTTAATAGCTCATCAGGCCTTCATAAGGACACGGATAATTTGTAACTTAGTAATACTGCAAAAACTCTACAGTGCTGGAATTAGGAATAATTTACAAGGCAATGGGTAAGAAGGTTTACATTAACGCTTAATCGTTTGGGTATTTTTTAGGGCTGATGGTTGTGGTATATTCCTAAAATTAAGGTAATTTCTCTCACTGTCCTGATCTCTTACACTGCTGACAAACTGAAAAGTTTTTCTAATATTTAAATGCATGTTCTTATATTCTTCCTAATACTGGATGATTGCTTGCCTTGACTGGTGCGTGTCACTGGTAATTAAAAAAAAAACAAAAAAAAACCAAAACAAAACAAACCCCCCCCCAAAAAAAAAACCACACACACACACAAAAACCACAAACAAACAAAAAATCACATCTTCATCCTTTTTGAAAGATTTTAATGACCACAAACACACAAACAGTGGCAGTTCCAGTTTGTTACATCAGGATGAGGCTTGATCTTGCTCAAGAACTCTTGTAGCCATTAATGAGATTTTAATAAGTTTCAGTGCTGGGTGAAACCTAATTTATTTTCTCACTATTTTTTCTCAAATGTAACAATTCTATGCTCTCAGAACTGCAGAGAAGTACCTGATCATAATTTAAATAAGAATCTGCACTGGAAAAACTTCGAATTTTCCTTTTGCAGGCCACTTTTTTCGCCATCAGCGCTTCCATTTCTACAGCCAGTTTTGTGGTCTGAGAGCATCAATATGACAGGATGTTCACTTCCTATTTGTTGCATAAAAAGTTAAAGCATTTCATCACAGTTACAAGAAAAATTGCTGCAGTAATGAGTATGAGGAAATTCTGTCCTCTGTAATCAAATCCATTTTATGACCTCACAGGAAACTGCCTGATGTGATCATGTTCTGTCCATAAATGTCAGGGGAAACACTGGAATTGGTAGTTTAGTTGTTAATAATACAAAAGATGGAGCAGGAAATGCTCCCTTGTCTGAGTCACAAAAAGCATTTATTGCTTCATTTTCTGTCTTCTCTGAGCAAGTTGCTTCTTCAGACATTTTGACGTACATACATATATATACACACACATACATATATACACACACACTGACAGGCAAATTTTGTCAAGCCTTTCCAGTCTCTGTGTTCCACTGAATTCTTATGTCAGTACCCAACTCTCTTCACATCTAGTGGGTTCCACTCACAAGCACAATAATAAAGAAGTTTGAAATTCCAGAATCTTGAGAATATCTGACTTCTTTTTGCTGAATGCTGTTTTTAATCTGTTGCTGAATTTATAAATTTCTTTACCTATTTATAAATAAAGAGGCAAGAAGTGAGGCAGATGAGCTTCTTAGCTATTGGCAGAGAGTATTCTAATTTCTTCAATGTGGATAATTTTGTAGCTTTTGAGCAATTTAAAGGATACTGGCAAAAGTGCAATTATCGGATTAACAGTTAACAGTATTGTTTTTAATTACTCTTTTGTTTAGGCTTTACTTCTCCCATCCACCTAGTCTGTAATAGTCTAACTATAACTGCAACAGCTATAAATTTTTTTACCTTAGTAAACTTAATGCAACTTTTCCAGTTTGTTTTTTTAAATTTTAGTTTGGGAGTTTTGTTTTTTTTTAATAAGTCTGACCTTAAAGAGAACACTAAGCTCAAGCTTCTGAAAACCTGTGGTGCAAAGGCCTTTTCTTTCAGTCCAGTAGACAAAATTAAATGTGACTTCTGTATAAAAGGTTGAAAATTAAAACACTAATCACCTTGGGTTTATTTGCAACAATTTATTGTGGAGATTTTTTGGTTAAATGTGTTATACTTCAGGGACTTCACTGTACTTTAGTCAAAGCTAAACTAGGAGAGAAATTGGTTCTGAGCAATGCAGACACATTGAAGTGCCTAAAGTCAAGTAAGGAATTGTGAGTTATCTTCATTTTCCTCCCCTCTGGGGTACTGAGCTCCTGCAGGAACTTCTAAAGCTCTTTCTATTTAGGTCATTTTCTTTCATTTTATAAAGCTGTTCTTTTCTCTTGTGACTTGAAGATTTTATACAAATGTAAGGCTGTTTCACAGGATCCATTCTGCCTGAGAGGCCATTCCTAATATAGTTATCTAATAATAAGCATATGCCATTGCTTTTCCTATAATAATGCTTCTTAGCTAAATGATCTAATCTTAAAAGCATCTCAAGTGTCTAACATCTAATGCTTTCTCTTTATAGCTTGTGAAGATGAGAGATACTAGAACTACAGGAATATTATTTCTTCTCTTTTTTAGATTTTTTTCCATTTCTATACTTGCCACAAACCATGCACATTTTACCCACACATTTATCCTAAAGTCCATCCATACACCCAAAAATTTTCCTGAAGCAAATTTTGTTCTTTATTTAGCAACAATAGGATTCATTCCCATATACAATTTTCATAGGGATTTTCTCCACACACATTGACTTGGCGTTTTAGTAATTGCTGCAGTGCTTTTACCTTTGTTTTTTTCTGTGGTGCCTGCACCTCTTGAATTCCAAGAAGCCTTGTAACAGTTTAGATTTTTCTGTCCAATTTCAGCTGATTGTTATTGATGGAAGATGAACTACAGCAAGGTGAAGCCTGTGGTTTGATCTGAAGCCTGTGAGCTTTGTTATTTTAATCTCTTCCGGCATGGAGTTCTGCAGCCATGAGCAGGTTAAAAAAGGAAAAAGCCCTTTGACCTTTCTTTGGAAGTGGAGAGTTTCACTGAACCAGGAAAGGTGGCATCTGTGGAGGATGAAATGGTATCAATAAAGGTATGAGATAGGAATAGTAAAATAATAAATTGCCAGATGCATGGGCATTTTATTAATTGCAAAATAAGAGTGGGAGAAAGGTGGTTGCCACAAGTCCATGATAATAATAGTTTAAAAAAATATAGCCTTCAGTTGTGTATTGATTTTGGGGAAAGATCTTTAATTCTGAGCTTAGGAGATTTTCTGCACAAGCCCAGCTTCTAACACCTTCAGCCAAGAGTCATGAAAGCTATGCAGAAACACTTCTACACACAAACTCATTTGACTTTCTCTTCAGTTTTTACCACTGTGAGAATTATGCATTTTTAATTTCCTTGTAGAAGTTCCCTTAAAAAGGACTCCTCAATATTAGGATTACTGAAGTGTTACCTGGGGCTATGTGGGGAGTGGGACTAGAAGAGGTCTGAAGGCTGCCCCTAGCCTCGGAGTTTTTTCGACTGCACAGTGCAAGAGAGAATTTATTTGAGACATGAGTTTGGTTTGAGTCATTTAGTGTTACCTCAGGGCCTGGCTTTCAAGAAGGCATTTACAGACAAAGTGCTGGTTCTGGGGGCTCTGGGGAAGAACTGGAGTTTGCGTTTCTGGGTTTTATTACCCACATGTTTCAGTTGCCCCCAAGAACTTTGGCTAATTGCATTGTATTGTTGATTATAAAAGCCAAAGAAAAACCCCAATGAAAACAATGCACTGGAGTGCCTCACAGAAACTGTGCTTTCTACTGCTGAAACAGAAAAATCAATTGGATGTACAAGAAAGAAATACTTCCATAGAGATACAGATGGAAGTGCTTTGTACAGAACCTCATCAGTCCTGTTTCATGGATTTCAGATGTATATGACTTGTAGCAAGTTGCATATTGGAAGAATGACATAAATTAGGTTAGCAGAGTACATCTGCTGGAGAGCAGCAATTTATCCCATTTTCCAGGGTGTGTTATCTGGCTCCCAGGTGCAGAAGGGACTCCACACTCTCAGCTCACGCTCTCGCTTTGCCAGCTCACTGATGTGATGGAGCCCCATGATCAGGGTGACACAGGAGTGTCAGGGTGACTTGTTCTGAGATCTGAGCAGAGCCCAGGAATTCCAGACTCCTCACAGCACCCCATTAACTCTCCTCACTGATGCAATTGGCGTTCCAGCAACTTGCAGGTTTGAGGGGCACTGATCAATAAGGGGTTTTTCCACCATAGCCAGCAGGAGAATAGAGGTGCTGCTGTAGTGCTGCTGCTTCTCTCTTGCTGTGCTATTTCCTTTTTATTTTCTGAGGTGTCATCTACTCAGGCTCATAGCAGAGGCTCTGTCTGGAACAGAGGAAGAGCTGAGGTGTGTTGGATGTGGCCAGGAGCTGCTGAGCTGTGTCTCTCTGTATATCTGGATACAGCTGCCACACCAGTAGGTGTGACCTCAGGAAGGCATAAAAACCAGAGCTGTGTGACAAAGAGTGGACCTTTTCACAGCTTCATGAACAGGTTAAATGATAGCAGCATAAGCAGGGCTGCTCCTGTTCTTACTTGGAGGACACACTGTAGGATTCCAGAGTATGCATGGATTTCATTAAGCTCTGTAACTTTTAATAGTTGATTTTTATGAAAGCACCATGAGTTATTTATTAAGTAGTTTGTATTTGTGGACTATGGGATTTTTACTTGTGCTTTAATGTTATGATTTAAAAAAAAAACAATTTGGCAACTATGCTTTTATAAAATTTTCATTACCAAGTGATGCTGTGTGTAACTGTGGGTTATTTTGTGACTGAATCATGGATTACCTCACAGTGGAGCTCAGAGCTGAGGGCTATGCTGTCATTGCAGAGGACTTATTTCACCCTGCATGTCTTGCTCATACTTTTTAACCTTGAAAAACTTGCCAAATATATCAAGTGTATGAAACTTGTCACCAGTCTTTACAAAGGTGTGAACAAGCAGGCTAGTTAGATTTTGTAGGAAACAAAGACCGGGAATGAGGTGAAATGAGTAGTACAAAGAATTGTGATTTCAAATTAGTTTGACAATGGAAGGTGGACAGCAGGAGGTTACCACTGCATAAAGCTTTTTGCCCTGACTTTTTCTGTCCAGTTCTAGTTCTACTTTCTGGAGAGGAGTGAAAACCACCCATACTTTCAGCTGAAGGGCTCAGAAGTCAGCCATGAACTTTTGTTTTCAATAGCCTGCTGGGAGAAAGGCTGACTGGACAGCCTTGGAGATAAACCACTGTCCCCAAAATGAAGGAGCTTTGGGGCTCTTGGCAGACCAGGATTATCACTCCTTATTTGTTGGTGGTTAGGACTCTTGTTTTATTGTCTTGGAGCTGGGGTGGTGATTATGATGTTTTCTTAGCCAGTTGCTGGTACTGGACCCTCAGAGCTCAGTGTCTGTTCAGAAGTGTTTGCCTTGATGTTTCTCTGCGAGGTTTTATGGAGTTCTGCTGGTTTGCATATGCCTGCGGTGGGCTGGCAAACGGGGCTCTGAGGCTCATGGGGTGAAGCTAATCCGTGCTTCTGCACTCTTGGCAGAAATCCTGGCAGGACTTTAGGCCATGAGGGAAGTTGGATGGAGGACAAGGGTCGGGGGGAGGTTGGAAATTGCATTTAGGACTCTGCTGGGAGTCTTAATACTGGTAATGTGTTCACTGAGATAAAGTAGGAAAAGTGCTTGTTGGGAAAGCTGACAAGAGACCAGCCAGATCCATTTTGGAGCTAGGGATCAGAAGGCTCCTTCCTGAGACTTTGCTTGGCTGGACAGGCTTAGTTTACTATTTTAGAGCAAACAACAAAGCAGCTCTGCACTGTGGTGCCAGAGTAGTAATAGAGCACTTCCTGTACTTGAAATTCAATTTTAAATTCCCTGCAGAAATACACATGGTTTTCACTGAAATAAATAGTTTAGCATGTTTGGTATTAATATTACTGACTCCTTGCTGTTTGTATGCATTTTTGTACCAGAATACTTTTATATGAGAAAAATATGTCCTGAAAGCTTTTGTAAGGATGAAACACCATACTTTTTACTCGGAAAATGCCTCCAGAAGGTTTCATGTGGTGTTGTGTTATAATCTGTAATAGGATGGACCTTCACAAAGTGTTTAGCTGAGTGAACACTTTCTGTGGTAGGGTTTTCATTTGTAAATCCAGGATGCCAGAGGGAATAAGGGATGAGGAAAAGAAGTGCTTCCAGAGTAGCAAACTCTGAAGCTGAACCAACATGAAGGAATGAGATAAGCGAGTTGTTCCGCAAAAGGTACAAGTGAATTAAGTGGGTTTTTCTGCCAGGCCTTCATTGTTCACTACAGAATACATGAGTGAGGAGGTCTGACACTAAGTCAGGACAGGGAGCTGGAAAGAGAAGGTGACAGTTCATGACAGGCTGACTGGTGGTTAGATTGGTTAGGAGCAGGTGATTGGAGATACACAAGGCAAGGGTTATTTTTTTCCAGGTGCTTAGTGAGTGAAGTGTAAAGCTGATAGCATACAGCCACAAGATAATCACCAACATCTCAATTGCAAGTCTGCATCTTTGGGTGTGCACAGGAGTCGAGAGCTGGCAGATAAAAGGGCTTAGAGATTTGTTATCAGGGCCCACTCCAGCACTTGCTGCTCCTCAGGGCTCAGCCAGTCCCTTGCATAAGGTTCTTTGAGTCTAACGCCAGTCCTGTAAGTACAAAGGACATCGAGGCTCTAAGGGTGACTGCAGATCCCAGAGCAAGCTGCCTGGGCTGCTGAGGAGGCAGGCAGGGTAGTAAAGCACCAGGAGGACTGCAAACTAAAGTACAGCTCTGAGGCATCAATATCAAAGGCAGTACCAGCTTACTGCGCCTTCAAATCCCCACTTTGTACAGAAGCAGCTGTGTGATATCATGCCAGTCAGTGACTGCATCCTATGGATTCAGATCGTTTCAATCAGCAGTAACTGAGCTCAGTACAATTAATTTGTTCCATTCCCCTATGTGGGCACACCCTGGAACAGAAGCAACTCTTTGATTTTCAAATCAGTAGTTCTCTTACGAGATTTTATACACAACACTTCCAGAATTTCTCATATGCTATTCCTCTTACACTTTTTCCATGTCAGGGAAATTTTGTTTTAACATGCTTTTATCTTTTCTGCTCATAATGTGGTATATCATAATAAATCTCATTTATTTCTGAAACCTTTCTTACCTGCCATTATTTCTGAGGATTTCTTTCCCATTTTCATCCTTTGAATCAACCTTTTTATGTTGGTCTTTACTGCAAACCAGCATTGTTATTTTTGTTATGATTTTGTAGACTTTTTTATTGTTTTGTGGAGGTGGGCATTCCAATTATGTAGTCTTAGGATTAGCCAAAATTACAGAGAGGTTTGGAAGGAACAGGGCCTCTTTGGATCCACATCAGCCTAATAAAAAAATCTGTAGAAATACCA
This sequence comes from Peucedramus taeniatus, assembly GCA_013400575.1. NCBI lineage: Eukaryota > Metazoa > Chordata > Aves > Passeriformes > Fringillidae > Peucedramus > Peucedramus taeniatus. The sequence goes on from WBNO01004517.1 coordinate 700,158, forward strand.
TTTCCAAATTTCTGGGCCTCATTTGTAGAAAAAGTTCTAAGTTCAATTTCCCTTGTAGTTGAACAGTCACCCTCAAGCTGTCTACTCCTATGCATACATATATATATATAAAAATCCTCACGGGGGCACTCTTGGTTTAAGCACAATGTAGAGGAGGTGCAGTTTCATCTTGATTTTCCTTTGTAGCAGACTGGCAAAAAAAGCTTAAGGAGCTCCTAGAATTACTTTCAAGTCACAGTTAAAAATAAGCTAAAATAAGCGTTACATAAGGCAGAGGAGCTTCAATTCTGTAATTCTGGTATAAAGCAAATCTAGTTATATAATCTCTACTGCCAGAATTTTGACTTTCACTTAAAATAGGGTCACAGTAGGAATGAAAGGTCATTATTTAGAAATTTGGGATTTAGCTGACTTACCTGTCTCATTGTTTTTCTTACTTCTTTTGCTACCATTACTTTTTTTGTATGTAAAAGAAGGGGGGAAATTAACTGTTACTGTTGTGGCTTTCCTGCTGTTACAGGTTATGATGTATAAACTACAGTGACAGGGAAATCCAAGATACCTATGGGAAGAATTTATTTGGTAATTTGGAGTAAGCTTCCTGCTTGTGTCCATTTGTCAAGCCCACAATAATTTAACTGAAACTATTTCTGAATTTTTATACTCTTATGTTTCTTGACCAGTTGGAGTTCTCTTTGTTATCATTATTAATAAGCAAAATTATTAGTTGTTCAAAAACAGACATATCAATATATTATCGATCATAACAATGCCATCACCAAACAGCCCAAGAAAAATTAGCGGAAAGGGAAGAAAATTACATTAAACATCTATTTTTGCTTTTTTTGTCTTGCTGCAAGAACTTTTAGTAGGTGAAACTGAACTGAGTCATGGGCTCTTGAGTGAGGAATTCCTTGGAAGAAACAAGCCTTGTATTCTTCACAAGAAGGATTAGCAGTTCCTAAATGCCTGACTAATTTCTTAAACACAGTCCATGTCGATGGTACAAAGGGAACTACAGAACTCCCAATACTTCACTGTTCCCTGCTTCCACTTAACTGCATCAGGACAGAAGCAGTAAAAGAAAGAACTAGACAGGGCAGAAGATCTGAGCTCGGAGCAGTTATGAAGTCAAGTCAATCTGAATCATTTGCAATGTGTATTTCCACTCAGTGCAAAAGGATCAGCCCTGAAATGTTAAAAAAAATCCTCACAAGCTGGAAGCATATCAGTAATCTTTTTAATGGAAGTGTGGATGAACTGGGGGAAGTCTCCAGGAAGCAGAGGGGGATAATTTGAGTCAGAGGTTACTCATGGGCTATTTCCACTATTAGTACACAAGCCCTCTGCAGCAGCCTCTGCTTTCCAGCCAGCAACTCTGTGTTCTCTGTGCTCCACAGGCACCCAGGCTGGGAGCTGCAGCTCCAGCAGGGAGCTCATAAGAGGCAGGAGACCTCTCTGTGCTTTGGTATAATGATTATTATTACTGCCAACACCCCTTTTGGGTGACTGTCAGCTTCAACTATAGCACAAAATTGGCTGTCCTTATTTGTTAATTAATTTTGTTTGTAAAATACTCCTCTGAGAGAGAGGGAATAAATGTTACCATTAAGGACTTAAATAGGCTTTCAGATGAAATACCATAACCAGCTGCAGGTCAGCAACAAACCATTCTTTGTTAAGGTGTTTTCCTTTTGCAGAGATACAGCCTGAATAAGCTGAATAATCTCATCCTTTTAAGGCAGACTGTTAAGGTGGACTAATTCTATGATCAAAAATATCCTATAGATCATAATAGAAGGAGAACGAAATTTAAAACTATTCATTATTTTAGTAGAGCATTTTCTGTGTGAAAAGGGCTACAATCTTCTACTTTGTATATTAAATATATCTATTATATTTTAATACTTTATATATTTTTGGCCTGTTACTAATATTTAAAAGTAATAACCTTAAGAAGAATTAAACCTTCTCTGGCCCACACAAGAATTATAAAGCACTGAAATCAAGCTTGATGTATATAAAAATCAGAATTCTAATCTTATCCAGGTTATTTTTTAAAAAATCAAACAACTCATAGACTCTTTTAGATTGGAAAAGATCTTTGAGTCCAACCATTCAGCCAACCCTGCCAAGGCCACCACTAAGCCACATCTGCATGGCTTAAACCCCTCCAGGGATGCGGACTCCACCACTCCTTTGGGCACCCTGTTTTAGTAGTAATTTTAGGTAGTTGCTTATTAATTTTAGCATTAAAAATCAGGAGTGTGCTAAATTGCTTCATAATATATTTTAAAAGACCCAGACAATTGACATCTCAGTATAAGCCTGAAATTAGAAGGAAATTTAGTATTTTTCTGAACCATCATTTGACCTTTCAGCCATTGCACACTGTACCCTTAATTCAGAAACTGTTTTACAGAATGGAGTATAAAAATCACAAAGAATTTCAATATTGTATGACCACCTTAGGAAAAAATAGAGCATTTTGTAGATGCATAAAGCTGGCAAGAAGAATCCACAGAGGAGATATGTAGGCATTGGAAAGGGTTAGGCAGGAAATAGCTGTTGATGACAGTGGTTTGCAAAAGCCTAAATAAAATGACTAAATGTATCACTGTAGGTTTTAGCAGAAGAAAAATTACCCGTTGTAGAAAAATACTTCAATAAGAAATTTTAAAGGGTGGTAGATTTGGATTAAAAAGAAAGGCATATGAGGTGAACATAGGTAAGAATTCCAATTTTGTGTTCATCTCCAGTTAAATTCACAATTCAGCTGGTGTCACAGTGAATTGAGCCCTCTAGATTTAATGCAAACGAAGGGGCCATACAGTTAACAGCGGTGTCTGAAAGAGGTGTGAGTAGGTTGTTCCCAGTTCTAGGTAACCCAGGAATCCACCCTCTTTCAAGAAGCTTCATCAGGAAAGCTATCTAATAAGTATAATAATTATTTTTAAAATAAAGCATTAATTACTTTTTAATTACCTATAGGGTTTTTTTCTGTTAATTAGTTCATATATTTTAATATCAGTCTTTTTAGTGTAATGCTGTAAATAACTTGTGTTTTCTTGTTCTATAAGCTTGTAAAATTATTTTCCCAAAGGCAAAATAGGGATATCTTAAAAGCTTTTAATTGTTTCACCAGTATTTCATGGAGAGAAAAGCTGTTTTCAGATGTAAATAATTTGACAAACAACCAGGGGTAAAATCAAACATGAAAATGAATAGGATAGTCTGGAGGGAGTGAGCTCAGAAAAGCAGAGGCTTGAACAGAAATGATTCTACTACAGCTGCATTCCTAGTGATGTATATTTTTGCAGAACTAAGTCCACATACAAATCTCAAGGACAGAAACATTCTCCACCCAGTTCATTATTTCCTAACCTTGGGAAGATCCACCTCCAGCTGGTGAGGAATACCTCTCTAATGAGACATGCTAACATCAAAGATGACGCAGGGCCCTGGAACTTAATAACCTCTCCTGAGTTCAGAAATCTGGGTCTCATGGCAGCACTGCCCAAGCTACTGGGGTCAAGTGACAACCAGACTGCAAAGCATGGGTGAAAGTAGGGAGGCACCAGCAAGAGTCCTTGGCAAAGGACACAGAGCCAATACCAGGGACGTGGTGTTGTGTGAAGTAAAGTAAACTTAATGTCATAATAAAGCAAAACTGAGCCAAATGGAGTTTTAAGAGGTACAAAAGTCTTTTCCAGGGATAAGAAACCTCTTCTGTTTTGTGAAGCTGAATGAGAGTGCTCCATGCTGAAGGTAAACACCAGAGAGGAAAAACAGCTCAACGTTTCTGTACATCAGGGATCCGAGGTGGCCTAGTGCTGTTGATACAATTCCAGTGTCTTCCTTTCCTGAGCCACAGATCTGCAGATCCACGGGCAGCTGTGTGTGGTAACAATGAGCAGCCCAGGCTGCACTTTGCTTCTCATCAGAGGAAATGCAGAGCGTGCTCTGTAATTCATCTTTCTGACCCAGTTCATAAGAAACACTGCTCATACTGGCAGGATCTTGTCTGACAGAAGGCATGTCAGCAAGAGCTTTTGCTCAGTCTCACTCCACTGGCCACAACAGAAGTGAATACCAAAGCTATTGTCCTGGTAACTGCTGTTCTTGCTGTAATGCTCAATGCTTGCTTTTAGGAAAATAACAATCTATTTCCTTTATATGCAGCAAATAACAAAGGGAAATTCACAAACAGCGTTATTAGACAGTCTTGTAGCTCACAGATGACAGTCAGAAACAGATAAATGTTTTCTTGGCTAAACAGGAAAAAGAGCTGAATTGTAATACTAAGTTCAAATGTATTTTCTTTGAGAGGGAGTATTTCTCTGACACCCTTTTACGTGGTTAAACCCATGGAAAAACTCAGGAATGGCTATTAAATTTAAAAATCAAGATAAATACTTGGTTTATTTCTGATCACATCAGTTGGCCTGCCACAGTAACATTCTTCCTGCCTGTCCAACTGATTGAAGAGTAACAAGAAACTGTAGACTCCTCCCTCCTCAGATGAGTCCCAGTATTAAATGTGACACTTTTGCCAAATGTTTCACCTTTTAAGTACTGTCCATGTAGTCCTCGAAGGGAAGTGTGGATATGAAAAATGGTCAGTAGCTCTTCTTGCAATGAACATTGTGCCTGACAGGAAATTCTGATGCATTTGACACTGGTACCCATAGAGGGTAATCTTTGTCTGCTGTCTCTGTACTAATTTCTTGCTATTTGCCACAATTGGACACAAACTGTAAAATGTCTGAGATCTGTAAAAAATCTTAAATGGACAACACCAACTTTCCCCAAGCTTCTACTGTTTTCTTACTTTTTTCACTCAAAATACCTTCATTTTGAGGTTACTTACAATTTTCTCAGGAAGTTCCCTTAAAGTTGATGGGGAATTTTGGTCACGCCAGAGCAGACACTGTGGCAGGGAAGAAATCTTCAATAATTGTTGTGGAATTTTCAGTTCTTTATTAATGTTACAGAGGGATTTCCCCTTCTTTCCACTCCTGTGGAACAAAAAGTAACCTTTAGTCTGTTGTATTTTTGGTACCTTTAGGTATTCATAGCCATACTTAAAAAGGCTCAGTCCCTCAGTGCCCTTATTCTTTATTGTCCTATCTATTCCTGTAGTCCTGGTTTGATAGGGAAATGGGATTCTCTGGGAGCAAACAGGACAAGGAAGGTGGCTGTCCTTGTCATTGGCTTGCAGTTTTCACTACACACTGTCCTATCAAGCCAGCCTATAATCAGAACATTCCTGGTTTGGCTGTAGTTTCATAACCCTGCTGTGGATCCCAAGCATCCACGCTTGGCCCCTGTTTTTCCAGCCAGGCAAAGGCTGATGGGACTTCAGAACAGCCAGCAGTGCTGACTGGGAGGCAGAGCCATCAGTGAGAGCAGTGTCACCTCTTTCCTCTGCTCCTGTGCGAGAGGAAGAGAAAACCACTGCGTCTTGCATCAGCTAAAAAGGGAAGCTTGGTTGTCATCTACACCCCAAACTGTCCCCTCCCTTGGCTCACTGCGGGCAGGGCTGACCAGAAATGTTTTGACAAACCCTGACAAGGTAAGTGGGACTGTACATGGTCACACTTTCCTGCTGTCTGCAGATTCAAGGCATCAGGTTTTTTCTGGATACTCTTTTTCAATTTTTATTTTGCAATAGCAGGTACAGGAAATGATGCCACTAGCAAAAAAAAAGTTCACTGAGAAGATGAAGTAACTCTGTAGTTTGCAGATCTGGGATCTGGGCACAGATCATTTATAATTTGTATGTCTTCTGTGTAGAGTCTTTGTGGTACATGGGAGATGCAAAAGAAAGGAGATGGGGTGCTTTACCTGTACAAGAACAAACGTGGCTTTTCAAACAAGGTAATCTCTAAATCTGTTTTTTTCAGAAGCAGTAGGTCACCCTCTGTATTAAATACTGACAGTGCTGTTCCAGAAAATGAGATGTGAAAGAACAAGATTGTCCTCTATGCATTTTTTCAAATTATAAAAAGGATAATTCTTTTAGTTCCAAAATATTCCTGAATGTACATTCTTAGAATAGTTAGAACTATTAAAACTTCAGTTTTCTAATAATGTTTTTTCTCTGTTTCTGGGTCAGCTAATTTCAGTTGTCAACCTCCTCAGCTTCTGGGATTGACTACTGTAAGTGCAGTCATCAAACTGTCTTTTAGGAGCCTTCCCAGGTAAAAAGTGCTAAAACAATGCAGCCAAATATATCATAAGCTACAGGTTACAGTAATATAGTCCTGTAGAGCTGTGACTTCTAAGTATTTCCTACAACAACACTCCTGGGACTCCTGACAGCTACGCTGAAAATGAAAGCCTTCTGTATTCAGTTCGGGATCAGAGATAAATAGCTCAAAAGACAAACATTTTAATTAATTTTAAGGGTTGTCTGTCAAACAAGGGCTGAGCAATCAAAGGCTGACAGCTTCCTGTCCTAGGGCAAGTTGTCTCACCTCGCTGAGGTGGCTGCAGTCCAGGTTCTTCTGGCTCTGACTCCACTGCAAACATCTGCCCTGGCAGCATTTCATCCTAGTTGGTGTCTGTGTGTACCTGAAAAGAAGGTAAATGTTCTCACACTTGGTGGGACGAAGTGGGAGCTACTTAGAAGAAACTTTAGAGTTTCTTCACAGGTTTTCAGGGCTCTTAGTCTTGGGGAAAAAAAAAGAAAACAAAACCCAATCCAAACCAAAACCGAAAACAAAACTCCTCTGACTGCATCTGGATACCTTCTCTGAAATTTTATCTTGTACTAATCTCCAGTTCAAATAGGGAACTGTAAATCATTTGAGGTAAAACAGCTGATAATACATTTCATATCTAAAATGTTGCAGTCTTTCTTCAGGAATGGTGATCAACAGCCATGCTGAGCACACAGGCCAACTGCATGATGTGGATGGAAGCAAAAACATCTAAAACCATTTAATTCAATTTTTAATGCTAGAGAATCTCAGTATGAAATGGTTTCTGTGAGCCAGCTGCTGTTATTACTACATGGGCTATCAACTTCTACTGGCTGGGCTCTAATTCCTAGAAATTGCTTTATGCCAAAGTCATTACTGCCTAATTAGAGCCTACAAGAAACAAGGGGATGAGCCAGGAAAGTTCCATGGCATTGTGGGCACAATCGCATGTTTACAGACTGCTGCCAGACACAGGGAGCAGAACAGTTGGTTGGTCAGGCTTGTACAAAAATGCTTTTATGTCTGCCTTTAAGGGCTGGGAATTTCTTGGCAGTTGTTTCACCCATGGATCACCAGGTTCTTATTCAGAACCAAGACTGCAGAGTTTTCCTTTGCCCTTCCTTATTTCTTTTGTTTCACAGGAGGGCTGAGTTCACTCTAGAGATCTGGTTTGGGAGGGAAAGACCTGATTTTTGCTGAAAAAATAAAACTGTGAGAATCAAAGTCATTTAACTATGCAACATTGTCTAAATTAAAAAAAAAAAAAAAAAAAAAAAAAAAAGACAAATATTACAAGGTCCATAAATTATTTTTCTAATCTCTTACCTAGGCATTCTGGGAAACAAGTCATGATTGGAATTGGGTTTTTTTCCCAATCTTGGACATTAGGAAAAATGTATATCTAGTATTTGGGTAAAAAAAAAAGTTTATCTGTTTAGCTGTTACTTGATTTTTTTTCAAAAGCACCTGATTTCAGTCACTTCTATTGCAGTGTTTTGTGGGATTTGTTGGTTTGGGTTTTTTTTTTTAATTAGGTGTGCAAAACTAAAGGTATTTGAAAAAATGCTGCTGCAATTAAGCTTATACCACACAGAAGAGAAGCTGGATTTAGTTTGAGATTTTGTAAAATGCTTTGCCAATGAACCACATAATGTATTAAGCACATATATCCATGCATATTAATGCAGGATTGAATACTGGAAGCGCAAGTAGCAGGAGAAGGCTCAGAGAAGGGACAATGGATCAGGCCAGCACAGTGCTTGTCATCCTCTGATTCCCCACAAAACCTTTCCAGACAGTTGGATTTTACCTTAACATGGGTGTGTCTGGATTCCACCTTCTGGGGAGAAAACCTGCCCTGCTTCTGGATTCCACTTCCTGAGGAGAAAACCTGCCCTGCTTCTGGATTCCACTTCCTGAGGGGAAGAGTTTTTCCCCTCACAGGCACCTTTATTCTCAAAAAGGGAAATGGAAGAACATCTCAGTCCTGCACTGAGTTCTTCCCTCATGGGCACCTTTTTCCCCGAAGGAGAATGAAAGAGCATATTTTCCTCCCACACTTTTCCTCTCATGTCCTAAACCGGTAATGGAAAGTCGTCTCTCTCTCACACCGAGCTTTTCCCTCACGGCTACCTTTATTCCCCGAGAGGGGAATGGAAGAGCATCTCCTTCCCACCCTTCTCCCCTCACGGGCATTTTTATTCCACATGAGGGGAATGAAAGAGGATCTTCCTCCCTCCCGTGTTGAGTTTTCCCCTTATGGGCACCTTCATTCCCCCAGGGGGAATCGAAGAGCCTCTCTCTTCCTCCCTTTCTTCCTCCCGTGCTTCTTTCTTCACGGGCACCTTTTTTCTCCTAAAGGAAATGGAGAATATCCCTCTCGTGCCTAGTTTCTTTCCCCACCAGCACCTTTATTCCCTAAGGGGGGAATGGAAGAGCATTTCCCTCCCTCACACGCTTTGCCCTCACGGGTACCTTTATTCCCCAATGGAGAAAGCAAGAGCATCACTTTCCCGCCCTTCTCTCCTCATGGGCACCTTCATTCCCCAAGAGGTGATTGGGAGAGCGTCTCCCACCCGTGCTTTTTCCTTCCCTCACGGGCACCTTTATTGTCCCGAAGGGTAATGGGAGACCATCTCCCTCTCTCCGTCCCTGACGTGCTTTTCCCTTTAGGGGCCCTTTTATTCTCCTAATGAAAATGGAGAATATCCCTCTTGCGCTGAGTTTTCCCCTCACAGGCACCGTTATTCCTTAGGGGAGGAATGGAAGAGCATGTGCCTCCGTCACACGCTTTTCCCCTCACTGGTACCCTCCCCAAAGGGGAAAAGAAGAGCATCTCGTTCCCGCCCTTTTCCCCTCACAGGCACCTTCATTGCACAAGAGGTGATTGAAAGAGCCTCTCCCTCTCTCACGTGCATTTCTCCTTACGGGCACATTTATTCTTCTGGGCTGAGATTTCCCCTCGCAGACACCTTTATTCCTCTAAGGAGAATGAAAGAGCATCTTTCCCTCCTACACTTTTTCCCTCACAGGCAGCTTTATTCTCGTAGGGGAAATGGAGAATATCCCTCCCGCGCTGAGTTTTCCCCTCACGGGCATCTTTATTCCACAAGAGGGGAATGGAAAAGCATCTCCCTCACGGGCACCTCTATTCCCCCAAAGGGGGGATTGGAAGAGCATTATCGTCCCCCAGGGGCACCTTTATTCCGGGAGCGGAGAAGGGACAAGCCTCTCTCTCCCTCACATCGAAGGCTGAGCGCTGCCCGCTACCGCATCGCGCGCGCGCGCCGGGCGGGAGTCCTGCAGCGGTTTCGCTGCGGCCCCGCCCCTTTCTAATACGCCGCCATCCCCGAGCGGTGGCGGAGGGATACCCGGTGCCGAGCGGAGGGATCCACACGCTGGAGCCGGTGGATGGGCAGGGAGGGCGGGAGGCAGGCAGGCAGGGAGAGAAGGAGGACGAGGCGAGCGATGCGGCGTGGCCGCGCTGGCTGAGGCGAGGTGGCCCCGCAGTTCGGGAGGACGGGGGTGGGGAGTAGAGCTGGTGCCGCAGGAGCGGTGGCGGAGCGGCAGGAGAACAGCTGGGGAGGGGTCGGGGGGCGCTCTGGCAGCGGCGAGGGGAGAGCGGAGCCTGAGGGGAGCGGCCAGCGCGGGGGAAGGGCGAGGCTGCGGGGCCGGGCGGCGTGTGCCGGTCGTGCCGCTCTCTGGCGTCGTAGTTTAGTGGAAAAGGGAAGGGATAGAAAAGGGAACTTATTTAAAATAGCCCCGGATCCCTCCGGGGGCCGGTTCCCTGTCGGTGCCATTGCGGGGGGGGGCAGCGGGGCTCTGGTGCAGCCGCAGCCCGGGGGCTTGGCTGCGAGAGGGGCGGGGGTCGCTGCCCTCGCTGCTCCCCTCGCCCGGGCTTGGGGCTTTTTTGTGGGGAAGGGGCAGGATGAGCTTGCGGAGTTTCGCTGGAATTTCTCCTTCCTTTCTGAGGCGCTGCCGCTGCTGAAGCAGATTTTTCCTTCCTCTCTCTCTCTCTTNTGCAGAATCCCAGTAGCTAGACAGCCTCCCTCTTTTCTTTCCTTCCTTCCTTCCACCTCTTCGCTATGTAGGAAGGAAGGGGCATCAATGGAAAGGATGAAATACGCGTAGATGGACTTTCGGATGCATTTTTTCTTGAAAGAGGACGATAAATCCCGCTTGCCAGTGCACTGACTTTTGTTGGTGTTGCATCGCTTGGTAAAAATGGGGTTCACTCACTCCAGCTGAATCCTTGGAGCATTCCAGAGAGTTGCTGCAGTGAAGGACTTACCTTTCTTTTCTGCATCAGAGGAGCTGCATTGATGTTAACCATTTTTTTGTAAAATGGAGAACGAGATCTTCACACCCCTTCTGGAGCAGTTCATGTCGAGCCCTCTTGTCACCTGGGTAAGCGTTCATTTTCCCCTCACACGTTTCTGGTTTTATTTGCTCATTGTTTGAGAAGAGCCTTGCGGCAGGGGAGCGAGGTGGACTTGGTGTCACGGTGCTGCTGCTGGTTCTCTTCCAGGTGAAGACATTTGGACCGCTGGCTGGAGGAAATGGGACCAACCTGGAGGAATATGTGGCGCTGGTGGATGGAGTGTATCTGAACGAAGTCATGCTGCAAATGTGAGTGTGGTCAAGCGCTACCTTGGGTAATTTTTTGCTGGTTTGTTTCTCTTGTATTTTTTTGCTGCCTTATGAAAAATCCTTTTCCCCCTCTCCCCTTATTGACCTTGGTAAATTACTTTCATTTGTGCGTGACACGGTCATGTGGTGAATTAAGAGGAGACTTGGGATTGTGGCATATCCCGACTCTGCACAGCTGAATGTCCGAGCAATGTATTTGCAGGATGTATAGTGTGATACAGGCTGAATCATCATTGTAGAACTTACTGGAAAATGGGATGACTGTAAATAGTTTCCCAGATTTCCACTGAGAGGCATAAAAAAGGTTCATCCTGCTGTAAGTCATGCTCATAAAGAAAATTTTGAATAAATTTGCTTGGCTAATAAGGTTCTAATCCATATCTTGGTGCACGTGACATGCAACTTAAGGATGGCATGCAACACACAGGGCTGTTCACTGAGCAAAAGGACTGCCCTTAAACTCCTTCATTTTCCACGCTTCCTAATTAGAGTAGATAGCAGTTGAGCAGTAAAGCTGATGCTTTAATTGTGAGTGTAGAGTGTTTTCTGGCTATAGCCAAAAGAAGAAACATGTTTACATGGGGTTATAAACTGTTTATTGAAAACTCTCGTTGTTAGAAAAAATCCTTTACAGTGGCTCTCTGTTAATCATAATTTTGACTGGAATGTTGCCCACTACTGTCATGCTGGAGAGTAACACTTGTCAGGTGCCTAGTGATATAATCATAAAAGTGTTACTAGTGCAAAAATTTCTGCATACCTTTTTTTTTTTTTCTGATATTTTGAGTCTCTGCAGAGAAATACATCTATTTTCTGTATAGGTATGGAAAGCTGTGGGCTTATGGCTGGCTGGGTAGATCCATCAGTGTGTGAGCAGCTTGTGTTGGCAGCTGTTCCTCAGGAACACTGCTCAGGGATGGGCATCCTCTTGCTCTGTTTATAGCTTTTATTCATATTTAGTGCTTTAAAAGTTATTACCCTTGGTGTTTGGTTTTTGTAACTAATCTTTGTCAAAAGAACAACACTTTACTACATTTAAGTGTGAATTCACAGCCTTTTGAAACCAGTATTTTCTTTGTCACGTACTTCTGTACGACTGAGACTTCCAAGTATTCACTTCTAATATTCACACTTATGTTGAAAAACATGGAAAACTTGGTGGAATGGAACTTCATGGGAAAAAAAATCGGAGTGGATTCTGGTGCACTTCAGTAATAATTTTAAGAGATGCATTTCACTGAAGAATAGTATTTTTATTTTACAACTTCTTTCTTTTTTTCTTGGATTACATAAAGTAAGTAGATTGTCAGCTGTGGCTATGCATTTGATAAGTAGAGCTTCTATGGGATAAAAAAGTTTGGCAGCTGGAAGGCAAATTTAGCACTGGAACAAGGTGATTCTGAAGAATATAGTCTTAAACTTTTTTCAGTCAATTTTTTAATACTGAGTGTAAATTGATGCATGTATGTAAAATGGAAAACTTGGAGAAGGAACATTCCCATGCCTAAGGCACTGTGTGTTGAATTTGACTGTGACTTTGTGCATCCTTGACCCCATGCCATGATTACTGTACTTAGGAAGCGTTGGGTGTGTATGTAAAAAATATACATTGGAGATGTAAATTAAAAAAAAAAAAAAGTTTGGTACTCAGAACAGTGAAAACTACCTCAAACTGGAGGTGTGTGGAAAGGCATTGGTGTACAAATAAAATTAATTTTAGAAATATGTCACTACACTGGAGTTTTTGGGAGCTGAGATGTATCACGGCTGGTTACTGCTTAGAATTGCCTCTTAGAACTCTGTTCATATTTTGGGAAAATTCAGTTTGTTTTGGGTTTTGTGCCAGGGTTGAAATAGGGGAAAAATTGTTTCATGTTTTGCAGTGTGGTCCTGTCTGCGGTGAAGTCACTGTGGAAACCTGTGTTAACTTTTAGTCCTGTTCACTTTGAATATCCACCTATTAACCAAGTGTCTTCATTTGCAAAAACACTTCCAAGATGCAGCTCTAGCTCATCATCAGTAGATTATTTCCAGTGTTTTCCATTTTTATTTCCCTTTTTTTTTCCTTTCATCCATATATTGAGGAAATGTAGCAGAAAAATTTGTGTCATGTGATTTCAGAAGAAAGGTGTTTTTCTTCAGAATGTTGGGCTTGGGGAAGTTTTTTTGGTTGTTTGTTTTTTTTTTTTTAAAGCTCAGTGACTTCACTTGAGAACTAGAGGTCTGTGGTTAGGAGTTATGGCAGTGGGGGCTGTTAGAGGTGCTGTGGTCCTGCTGCACATATACTTCAATACTTTTTTCTTGCCAAATGTTGAAAAAACAAATTCTGTGACCATAAAAGTGAGTGTTAATATTGGATTAGGCATGGTTTGTAAACAGTTACACAGTCAAAAAAAAAAGTGGCTTTGTTAGTTAGAGAAGGTTTTTTGTTCAGTTAGAAAAGAATTAATTCTGCCCTCCATCATCTGCAAGTGAGAGTCCAGCATTTGTTTCTTCTTGTGCTTGTCTGGATCAACTTTATTTTCAACAATTTTAATGATTCGGACAGGGAAGAGACGTGTCAGCATTGGAATAGTTGCAGGATGCTGATGGTGCTGAGATTGTAGGATTTATCAGCACTCAGTTTACTAGTTTACCTCATGCATGAGGGAATTCATTACATTCCTTGTATATTTTTTTACCTTTGGATGTTTTGGGACACGTGAAAAATTGCCCAGATTCTGTTCAGTGACCAGTTACGTTTGAAGGGCTCTTCCTTGCTGGAGATGCTGCAGGCCAATTGATATTATTTTTAAAATTTTAATTAAGGAGAGTCCCAGTGTTTATAATATTAGCTACTAACTTGAGAGAATGTCTCTAATTTCCTGTTTAAATTTAGGTCCCATTCTTCAGAAGTATCCAGTTACTTACCTTCTGCTGGGATCAGTCAGTATCTGATACTTGTGTATAGAAACCCATCTGTCTTTCTAAATCTGAGCCTTTATCTTTGTGCTCTTTGATACAAAAAAGGGGTCATGCTTCTTGGAAATAAATCAGAGCACGAGAGATCACTGCACTGGTGTTCTGCCATGGCAGGGAGGTGGAGGAACATGCCAGGAATGCTTCATGCCTTCACTGCACCTCTGTATCTTAGTGCTTCTAACATTTTATTTATAAAGTGCTCATAGGCTTGAGTAGAATCTGTTGTGTATGGTACTGAAACCAGTGAACCAGTATAATTCAATGGATTAGTCACCTGTTGCACACCCAATTACAATTGCAGTAAAATAATACTCAGTTGTCCTGGAGATATTTTTCCATAACCTGATTAACATCACCTCAGGTTTTTTTAATAGTCTTAGCACTGTACTGTTTATAAACTCCTCTGATCCAAAAAAGCCTGCAGTTTTTATTTTTCCATTTTTATGGAAACACTCATTCTCTGCATGGTATTTATTTCCATTTTTGATAGGTCTTGTTCTCTGATACTTGTTAACTGAATTCCAATGGTATTGGGTAAGAAACAATGAAAGTCTTTTAGTATGAGATGTGGTTCCCAAACTGACAAGAGTCTTGCTGGTTCCTTTGAATAAAAAGAGACAGCTGCAAGTAGTTACAAGATTGGGGCTTTCATTACATTTACCACCACCATTAATATTTGGTCAAGCAACAAAGACTTGAAACAGTATTTTAGCTTTAATTGTTTTATTTTACTGTGCTTTGTATTTGTAGAAATAAATCCGGTTTAAAGGAAATATTGGACCCAGAGTTGGTAATGTACAGAACCAAACTCTGGAACTAAGTTATTTATTCCACTGTCTGGAAAACCTAGCTGCTTTCATCCCAATGTGTCTTTTATAACTTTGGTCTTAAATACATAAATTAAGTGATACTTTCCATATCAGTCTTTGCATCCAGACATGCTGAAAACTACTTTAAAGATGAAGTATTTTATTCTTCTCCTGGGTTTTTCTCCTTCTACCATTCTCCCACTGGTTTTCACTGACTGAATCCACTTGCGGGCCTTTCACACCATCAGATTTTCCAGGTGGACTGGCTGCCTGTTTCCTCCCGCCACGCTGGTGGTGTGTGCCTAGAATGTGGACAGCTTCCTTGGCTCCTGTTCTGAGCTCTCAGCCTTCAGTTGTGTGCTTTTTTCTGAGCAGTTCAGCTTGCCAGCCCATACTTCTGGCTTGCCTATATCTTCCCCTGAAAACTGGACTCGGTCTCCAGTGCTGGAGCCAGCTGCCGGGCTCTGCGAAAGAGTGCAGCAACAGCCACTCAATCCAATTAACTCCTTCTTGGGAAGACCAGGGAGGGAGAGGCAGCTTTAGCCAGGCCCTGGCTGGGTGGGGATATGGAAAAGAGTTTTGAGGAAATTGGCGACTTTGGCAGCAGAAGTAGGAACATATATTTTAGAAAAAGGTCAGATATTATTAAGTCCACACCTTTATCACTTCATGTTATAAGATTCACACTTCCCAGGTGCGCTCTGTCAGATTTTCCACAGGTGCAAGATGTCACTTAGACTTTGTGAGGGTTGTTGCTCCCAAGAGTAGTTCTGCAGCAGCAGGGCTGAGATTCTTCTTCAGGAAAGCTGAATTTCTAACAGTCACTTTTTTTTGTCAGGAAGCAAATTCTCTTTAATAAGTGGTCCAGCACAATGTGCACCAGGAATGTTGAAATTAAACCATTTAGGTTAGAGAAGAGGAAAATGTAGTTCTTAGTGTAATGATGAATAATTTTAGATGGGAACATCAGCCTGCAGTGAGCTCTAAATTGGTCAGGTGAGGTGGACACAGGCTGATACCTGCACTTGTGAGGTGCTTGGGTTTTTGATAGAGGGGGACAACACAAGGGTTGAACATGGAATGCTTGAAGTGCTTGATCTTGACCTGTCTTTGTTTTACTAGTTTTTGTTATGCTTTTGTACCCTTTTCCACAGCTGATGTCCACTTTCCTTTATCCTGGCTACCCAGGTTTATTTCTGAGCAGGAAACTACTCTGTAGTTCGCTCTTGTTCTGTGCAAAGTTTTGAAGATTAGGAATGAAATCATCTAACCTTCCTTTACACATACATATCCACTTCTTTCCTCTCTCCTTCATGTGCCATCTTGGTTATCTTTCTTTGACTCTGTCCCCTTATTTCTTTCGGTAGCCTGCTACTGACCCCATCCTCACTCTAGGTTAGTACGTTGGGCTAGGGAATAAAAGATTAATTAAAAACTCTTTTTTAATACATACAGATAATTCTGTTAAGCCTGTCAACCTGTTACATAAATAGCCATCTTAGATGTAATATCAAAATAACTTGTCTCAGCATTGAAAGCTTTCTGGCAAGGAAAGACCATGCATTCACTATGGCTTTGCAGTTTCTTTTTCAGGGAATGTTGCATTTCACATTCTACATGCTGTCTCAAAGTCTCAAAGCACTCCATGAGAATAATAGCAGCAGTAAAACCCAGAGTTTTAAGTTAGCTGCAGACACCTGGCTGGTCAGCTTGTATCTTTCAGTGGCAAGGCTGTGCTGCTTCAGATTCCATGGCTGGTCTGGGGATCTCTCCACCACAAAGCTTTGCAAAGTATTGCTGTGCTCTGATCTTTCTTTTGAAGACTAACCTAGTTAACTGAATTTGGGTCCTAAATCAAGCTCATCTTATCTTATGCCAAATCTGAGATTTACTTCTAGATTTTCCTCATTTGTTTCTTCTGTTAAGAAGGGACTTTTGAGTTTTGTGTTTGTTCATATGTTCTTCTTATTTTTGTTTCCTCCTCTTTTTTCTCTAAGCTAAATAGCAATTTATTGCCTTCCTTGTCTTTTGTAATGCACCACTTTGCCCTAGGTAGTAATTATTTAGGGAGCAAGACATTTTTCCAAAATGCTGCTTTTAAGAGCACGTGACTTCAGTGGTCAAAGATTATTTGGAAATAACTGTGTGAGAGTATCTGTGTTTGTTTGCTTTGTTTTAGAGTCCAGTCTTTATCCTGAAGATGCTCCAGAGGCAGTTGTTGTTGAGCACTGTTTGCAAAATTACTCCCTTTTGTTTAATGGGATTAATTGATGCCAGGGCTTTGAATTGAAGCAAGGCTACTGCTCTACCCAAGCAAAAATTGTCTGATGTTGTATTTTGGGATGGGAAATTGTAAGGGATGAACTCCTAAATGGTGTCTGTCATAAGCCTGGCCATTGAGTGAATCTTTGTGTTGCACATTTAGAGACACTCCAATACTTAGTTTCTTTCCTATAGTGACAGAAGACAGTCCACTTAGGTTATTACAGAATTTTATCTTGGTTTAAGCTTCAGGGAAATATTTGCTCTAGTTTTTCTCTGTGTGGTATCTTTGTTTTTCTTAAATAAGCCCCTGAGCAAAAAGTGTCTGCTGGAATTTCCTGGTAGCTTGGGAATACACTTGCTGTGTATTTGGAGTATTATGTGTGCTGGGCAAAACCAGAATACAGATACTGGGAGATGTATGAGAGAATGCAGGCAAATGTCACATTGTCACTAGTCTAACAATGGGTGTAGAGAATGATGAAAATAAAGTTTTTTTATTAATAATTTACTTATAGAGGGTTTATTTTCCTTCATAGGAAAGGAAATTATCTACAGTCATGGTGTTCCAACCAAAAGTATTTTGTGGAAATCTGTGTGGTGCTGTTTTTACAACTGAAGACCTTTCTAGTCACCAAAACTGCAATATTTGTGTAGCTTTGGTGCCATCTCACTTGGCTGATCACACATGAGTATTTCCTGTAGTTGTTAATGCTGAGTACTGAGGTGTTTACCTGTGGTCAGACTGTTTGTGACTCTGAAGTGAGAACTAATTTTATGAGAATTTGTAGCTTCAGCCAAGTTTAAAGTCAAGAGTAAAATGAGTGAACATTTTTCCAAGTCTTTCAAAGGAGAAATAATTTTTGGTAGTGCTGTGATCATCAAATAAAGCAAAGTACATACTGCTGTGGTGCTGTTAGTTAGGATAGAAGAAAAAAAACTTGTACTTACAAACTGCTCTTTAAAGCTTTTTTTTTTTCAGCTTAAATAGAGAAGACTGCATAAACGTGTATTGCTTTTAAATCCTACATAGTAATTTTTCCTTATATTAATATTTTAAATGTCTTAGAAATCATTTTAGCTCCACAAATGTCATTTGCTCAGGGCAGTAAGTATTCATTGTCTTCTGTTCTGTATTGCTCGCTGCTTCCTGGCAGCAATGACAACTCACTGGCCCTATTCTGCTTCTTTTGTAACTTGATGTTTCTTCCAAATAAATACCTTCATGTTTGTAGAATGATCCTTCCAAGGTGTGCGGTGAAAACATTTCCCGACTGCAGTGCCCTGGGATGTTTGGTGCCCAGTCAAGCTGCATCTTGTGATGCAGATCTGGCAGTGCTTGTGTGTGAAGCTGATGTTACAGTCACAGGATTACTGGGGGTGGCAATGTTTGCAGCATTCTCGTGGTCAGTTGCTTCGAGGTGTTAATCACAAAGTCAAGTAGTTCTCAAGTGCTCTGTTTTCTCTGTTTTTTGGTACTGAGCTGAACAGGTCTTGGAAATTTGGACTCATTTCACAAATAAAAAATGCTGGCTCTGAGAGGGAAAATAACACGTAGTGCTTGAAGTAGAAATCAAAACTTCGGACTTCGTGATCCTCAGTATTTTTCTTCTATGGCGTGTCCATGTTGTTGCTTTCCTGACCTTTGGCCTATACACTCTTGCACCCTTGGGCACCTACTGAGTTTAGTTTAATTTGGAAAATTGTGTGGTGCAAGTACTACAGCAGTTTAATTCTCCCTTTTCAAATGATATTTCCTGCTAAACCTCCTGTAGTTAATAAAACCCTCCAAAACCAACGAAGCAAACCAACAAGATGTTCCTTGAAAGATATTTAGATTTGTGGGGTAGAGTGTGTTTGTCAGACTTTCTGGTTCTCATATGTTTTTCCTCAATAAAAAATTTTGTTTATTGATGTTTCTTCTAGAATTCTCAAGTTTTTAATACCTAGGGATGTTTATTTTGTGTGTTAAGTGTTCTGTGCTGCTCTGAATCCTGTAGATTTTCCTTTCTGTGAGTGACACTTGTTAGTTTGGTGGCAGCCAGATTACCTTTTGCCAGCTGTGCCATTCATTGATTTGTTGTGGGGAGCTCACCAGGTTACTTGATGGAGAGCAGTGATTCACTAGGTTCAATTTTTGTCAGAAAGCTTTATTTTTTTTGCATACTACCCTTTAGTGTGATAGGAAAAGAATAGTCAAAGTCAAGGTGAAACAATAGTAATAAAGTTATTTCATATCATTTGATGATAAAGACAGTAGTTGCTCTATAAACTTGAAACTTAGGGGTTTTTGGTCTTTTCCACAAGTGTGCTTAGTCAATGGCAGGTGAACTGTTTTACCTCCTTTCTTGTTTTCTCACACATTTTACTCACCTGTGCACATCTTCTTTACTGCAGTTGGGGAAAAGAACAAAAATAAATCTGGGCTGTTATGGGCTTTGTTGTTTTTGGTTTTTTTTTTTTAACCCTGGGAGGAAGAAATGAAAGCTCAGTCAGCAGACCTGTTGAATGTACTATGGCTTAGCCTGGCTGTTGGCACATTCCCATGTAAACCTGCGAGTGTGGGGATGTCTCTTCACGCTGATGGTGCCACTGCAGTGGGACCACACGGCGGTTGTGATGTGCAGCAGGTCCCCATCCCTGGAGCAGGAAGACACAGCGTTACTGGGCAGGACACAGCTGCAGCTCCTCCAGCAGCCATGAGGAACCAGGCAGCTCCTGTGCTGGGAGTGCCAGCCAGGCTGCTGAGGCACCAGGCAGCTGCCCTGGGAGCAGTTGAGCTGCTCAGATTCTGAGCTGAGGCTGACAGAGGGAAGCTGTCTGCAAATGCTCCGTATCCACGGATATGTTCTTGGCAGAGCTCCCTGTGATCCCACCAGCCACTCTGTTTGGGTTAGGCCAGTTGGTCGTGGTTTGGTTGTTTTTTATTTTTAAGTAGGCATAAAGCTTCAACCTCCTCTAACAATTTATGATGTTGGACATAATCCTAGGAAGTGGGGTTTTGTGCAAGGGCCAAAAGACTTTTGATGTTAGGCCTGCTTCCTAAAGCTCGCATGATCACGAGGCAGAAAACGTTGGATACAGCTGTTGAACTTCTGGCACACACAGTCAGTCCTTGCTAAGTGCAGAGTTAGCAGAGTGTCCCTAAATCGAGGTATTAATACTGATTTTGTGACAAAGTGTATCTCAGTGCTTGGGGTATCTTCAGATGTTTGAGCAGATGACCAACACTGCGTTGGTTGCTCCTCAAGCAGTATCATCTCAAGGGTAGAAATACTGTGTTTTACAACTAAAAGGTAGATTGTAAAATGTTAAGCAATTTGAAGATTATCGATTATTCTCTAGTGAAAGCCCCAGGTTTTTTTTACTTGTTTTGTCAGTAAAAGGACTCTGCTGTATTAAGTCTCTTTGTAAAACACGTTTTGAGCATGCTTACTATTTTTGTGCCAGTAGTAAATACTGAAGATGCTGCTTTATTAGTTGGAGTCTATCCCAAAATTCTGTTATCAGTAATTACTGAAATATTTGACAGATACCAAGAATGAACCTCAGCATTCCAGTTAAAATGACTTTGCAGAAAATAAACTTTATTAGGCATGCAGCATTTATTTGTACAAGTGAATGCTGTGCTGCTGTAAGATAAACCACAGGGTAGCATTTCACTGAACTCACCAAATACATTCAAACAGTGGTATATTTCAAATTAGGGTGCATTATGGTACCAGACTTAATCATTAGGTACCATCAAAGAACAGATGGCAGGGGAGGACACAACTGGTTTGCAGTCTGCATAGATTTAAGCATGAGGCCATTAAGCTATCACATTCCCATTTCTGATAGATTTTGGTCAATGAAAAATTAAAGACACATAATCCCTGATTATATGAAGTCTCAATCTGTGATTCATGACACTGGTAGTATTTCAAAATCAGTGAAGTTCCCTCCATAATCAGGAGTTTTAAACTAATGCATTATTGGGATAGATGCTCCTGTCTGGTTTTATTGCTATTGAAATTAATGTATCTTGTCATAAGTAGGTTGCTTTTAAATGTAAAATTGCTTAAGGGTATCTTTTACTGCTCTGCTTCCTATCGACTTCTAGACAGATTTGCCCTATTTTGCTGGGCTGTTTGCCACTGAAGCAGCTCAGTATCCCCACTTCATAAAAGGAGCAGTTTAGAGCATGGATGGCCTTAAAAATGTTTATAGTAGCCACCAGAATCTTACAGTTTTAAAAAGCTGCTTTTAAAAGCTGTGTCTTAAACTGGCAAAGTAGACTTTTTTAATCTTCAAAATTATTTAAATTGCATCCTGTATTTCCACCAGTTTATTTCAGTGTCATTGGACCTAATGTATTCTAATAAACAGAATTGTTTTGCATTAATAAAAATATAATCATTAAAAACATTTTACTGGTCAAAATTCAACAGTTCAACTTATGGGTACAAGTACTTCATTAAAATCTTTAATAAATTAGTTTTCAAGAACTGTAAATGAGTTTAAAGATGCTCTTAGAAGGTTCTCACTGTTCATATTTAGAATTTTATCTTTCTGTATGAAAAATAGTTGCACATCAGACTTCATGCTTAGCAAAAAAATATTAGTATGCCGTGACTTGGACCAGCCTGAAAAAAATATAGTTCTACAAACAACATAAAATGGAAATGTGTAGCCAGCATCCTGCTATATTATTTCCTCTTCAAGAGGGACAAATTAAGATATCAGTCCTTGAGATGATGAACTATATTGACTAAATAAATAATATTTAAAATGCTGTTTAGTGGATTAAGGAGACTGCTGAGCATTCAGGTTGGAGTCTTTGAGAAAATGAGACCTGGTTATCAGTATTGGAAGTGAAGATGGGTTTAGCTGTTTTTTTTTTTTTTAATAAGGAATCTCCTGTACAAGGACCTAATCACGGTCCTTTCGTAACACTGGTCTGAGGAGGGATCTGTCAGGTCTGTGCTTGGCTGTTCCATACAGAAACCTGACAGTTCTAACACAATCTGAAAGGTAGAAATAAGTCAGTGACTGAAGATTAGGGAGCTCTGCTAAACACCAGCACAGAGGCTGCTTGGTGGAAGAATCCCTCAGTTTTCAATGTTTACTTTTCAGCACAGAGGTCATTTTAGTAGGTAACCTATAAACAGTCTGTGTTTATAATCATTTAATGACATAATGTGGTTAGAAAGATCTCAATTACAGTAGCACAGAGGTGAAGTTCTGTTTGCACTGGAAGATGCTGAGAGCAGAATTGCACTCTGGGAAGCATGGGAAACAATTTTTTGTCCAAGTCACTCATCCTAGTCATGGCTAACATGTACTAATTGAGAGTGCCAAAGACAACTGACCTCCCATGGTTGAAGAATAATGAGCCAAGAGGACATTCATTACCAAAAAAAACAGAAAAAGGAATCTACTACCAATAGTGAGTTACTGAGGGTACATGTTTAATTAAATTAAAAATAATTGGTAGAGATTAATACTGATATCTCACTACCTTGCTTTTCTGAACCTTAAAAACAGTGGGTTAAACTTCTTGTAACCACTACCTACTTTTAAGTTCTGCTGAAAAATGTTAAGGGAATTTGGAGTTTGGGGTTTCTGCTGGACCCTTTGCTGTAATCTTTTGGAAAAGTTTAAAATTGCTAAAATAAATTTTTTTCTGTGCACCTGGTTGTCCCAAGGCTGACATTCTGATTTTAACTGCTGATCATCTGCACTAGCAGAGCATCTTGAAACTGGACAGTGGAGTTTTCCCAAGTGGTAAAAATACAGCTCCAGAGCACATCTGTGGCCCAAGTTTTCCCAGCAGAAATTCACAATCTCAGTAAACTGCTTCCTGCAATTTAAGCCAACAACAAAAAGCCAAACCAAAACAAAACCCCAAATTTCTGTTTTAAGGTACAGGAGTGAATCATTTTGGCACTAAGCAGGTCACTAAGCTTGTCAGAGGGAGATGAGGTTGTTAATGCAGCCCTTCCCTGCTGACTGAGCTGATTCCATGGTGTCATGAAGATCCAGTGCTATGCAAATGTTCAAGTTTTTGTTCACCCAGGATCAATCTCAGTATCCGAATACAGCTTTGGAAATGAGAAAATGGAAAGCCTGAGCTTTTATGACGTTTGTGTTTTGAGTTCTTGTGGTTGCACACTAATTCTGGTGCTGATGCTAAAATAAGAGCTGGCACAATATCCAGGAAACCCCTGTGCCCCGTTTTGAGTGCTCTAAAGGGAGAGGCATCTGAAATGTGTGGCTGTAGAAATGCTGCTGAAGATGATGAAAAAGCCCAGAGATAATCCCATGGTCATTAAGATTAAAGATGAAGATTAAGGGCCCAAATCGGCCTTTTGGAGATATGCATGTAGAAATAGGTGACTTCAGCTGATCTCTGTAGGTCAGCAGGATTTATTGTGGATTTTCTCTTCTGATTTTAACAAATTTGAATGAATTCAGTGTGGAAAGGAGTCCAGTTCTGTGCATCTGCAAAGCATAATTATTTTTAGCCCATTTAGTTGCTTTTACAGCTACAGGTTGACTGATCTAATAAACCCAAGGTCACATCTTAGATGGTTTGGCTAATATGTTCTAAAATGTATTTTAATTGTTTATAATATTTTTAGGAACATGATGATGAGCATTTAGGAATGAAGCAATTACCCCTGTCCTAATTTTCCCAGATTTATAATAATAAGTACAGAAAGAAGATACTGTGCTCACTGCTTTTCTTTTAAAAAAATCTGTGTGTTGGAGGTGCATTTTTTATATGACCTGACTTCCTTTCCCAGCAGTGGTTTTTCTATTATTTCTGTTTGTGCTTATAAGCCAGGAAATGCTGAGAGCAATAAACTGAAGAAAAGACATAAATATAAAAATCTAATATGCTTAAAGTTAAGCAAGCAGTAAAAGGCAAATAAAGTTTGTGTAGGTAGCATATTGTAGCGGTTTAGGTTCGTCAGTTTTAGATTTAATAATTTTGAGGTGTGATAATGAGTGTTATTTATACACATATATAAATGAAAAATATTAATTTTTGTATTGAGAGTATGTGAAACTACCAATCAAAGGGATAAATTGCATCAGAGTAAGTCACGATACCACAATATTCAGGTAATTTTTGTTTTATAGCAAATAACTCCTCTTTCTGCATTTGATTCTGACTCTAATCCTTTGCCTGTGAGCAAGTTATTGAATTCCATTACTTTTGCACATTACCAGGATCATTCTCCATTGCCATAGTATTTTTTGAAGGTTGTTCTTCGGGTTTTTTTCTCCTAAAGTTTGCCAGTGGCTGTTCTGGAAAGTGTATTCTGTATTCCATTGTTTAAATCATTAATGACAATGTTGAATAAAACCAGAGCCAGCAGACACATATCCCTGCTGGGAGCCCTGGTTTGACAGGGAAAAATTAGTAGTTTGTTTTTGAGCGCAGCATCCCAGCCAGCTCTCATTTATCTGATAATAATAATATCATTAAACAATATAATAATACCATTAAATATCAAAAGCTGCATTGTGCAACTGTATCAAGAACATGTAAAAGTGAGAAGCTTCACACTGGCCATACCTTAGGAATTCTTTAAACCTTTCAGAGAATGTTATGGGGGTGTGCTGTGAGTCTGCATGGTATTCCATGAGAAATCCCAGTGAATGGTTGTCATGCTGTCCTCTGTATTACAAGGTATCGAAAAAGGGTGACTCATCTGCCTTTCCTCAGATCCTTTCTGCTTTGTGAAGGAAAAACTGATTGATTTCCTCCCTGAAGCCAAGACAAACCAGAGAAAAATCTGGTAGTATATGATAGTACATGACAAAAACTCCAATTAATAATCCCTTTGTTGACACATTCCAACAGTCTGTAAATACATTTAAAACAGTTTAGTGTGTGTTAGCACAATGTGTTTTTTCATATTCAACATCGTTCTAAAAGTTAAAAATTGTGTTTTATCCCTTGTTCCTCATGGTGGTGAAATACCATCATATAGCCACAAAAACTTTCCTGTCAGACCCATTGCCTGGGAATTGTGGTGGTTGCTCCCAGTTTCAGGCTGCATTGACAGCAAACAAGAATGTGAGGCTGGCTGGCTGTGTCTGAGACACATTTCAAGCTCTTTCCATCTTCCACAACTCCTTATTGATTTGTGGAGGGAAAAACAAGGCATGATTGTCAAGGCAAGGAATGGCTGTGCTGGCACATTAACTATACCATTTGTTTTATAGAGAAAGCTTTAAATATTAATGTTCAGTGTGTTTAATGTATTCTTTTTTCTGTTCGCAGCAATCCAAAGTCTGCTAATCAGAGGATAAACAAAAAAGTGAACAATGATGCATCATTAAGGATTCAAAATTTGTCTATTTTGGTGAAACAAATAAAAACTTACTATCAGGTCAGTAATTGTTTGTTTTCTTATGTTTTGCCTGGAATTATTTCTAAATTTTCTTCTATAGTTATGGCTTTAAGGGTAGCAGGAGTAAGATGAACAAGAGCTACTTGTATGGATGATTGTTTAGATATCTGGTCAAATTTCTTGTCACTGTTTACAGGTATAAAGGTGGTGTGGACACACTTTTGTATGAATGATGATCTGTTTATAGAATAGATACTTTGTGTGTTCAGTTACTCCTGTGGTGCATTAAGTATTATTGGTTGGTATTTTCTGAGCTGAAGCAAGTTTTGTGCCAGTGAGAGAGATTATTACATGTGTATTCAGTCTTGTAAAAGGAATTTTTGTTAGAAAAATGTGATGAAATTTACTGGGCTTAGAATTAATTTGGGAATTTGTAGTAAATGCAGTGAGATGTCACTGTAGGATACAGCACAAATGACATGGAGAAGTTCTTTTCAAGGCAAACGAAAAACTGTTTATTAAAAAATCGGACTCCATTTTTATATCTTCCTGAAATGCCAGTGTCATTGGAGGGTGATAGTACCACCTCCTCAGTGTCACTGGGCAACCCAACAGTCCATCAAGTTACTCATCCCCCATAAAAAAATAAAACAATAAGTTAATTACATAAAATGTGTGAAAAAGTTTTATACAAAAATGTAAACACCGGAAAGCTTTAGAAAACTTAAAAAAATCAAGGCAACAGTAAGGATCTAAGAGCTGTAAAAGAGCCACTGAAGTTCGATGCAGAGCTGGTCCTGTGCCTGCTGGATGCTGAGCTGGATAGGGTGTTGTACACATTGACACAGCACAGCTGGGCACTGTCACTGTCACCAGTGTCCCTTTAGTGTGGCTTTTAGTACCCTTCCACACTCCCCTGCTCCTTCCTGCCAGGAGAGCCCAGACCTGGGAGGAAACCTTTGCTCTACCTCTCCCCATACTTCCTGGCCAACCTGTGCTGTAGTCTGCTGCTCCTCCTGTGTCCACACACAGTGTGTGCTTCCCAAAACTCTGAGTGCAGTGAGAATTCCCAGCTGTCACTGCCCTGACCAACCACAGAACATCTTCCCAGCACTTCCCCGCCCTTCTCTCCTTGGCAGCCCCTGCACGTGGATTTATGTGCTGCCAGCTAAGGCCCATATGCTTTTCCTTTTCCTAAAAGAAGTCATTTTCCACCAGGCATTAGTGTTCCACAACTGGTGCAGCAGAAGGCACAAGCACTGACAGGACTGATCTTTTTTGGAACACAAAGCATTCCCCGTCCTGCGCTGGCCTCATGGTATCACCAGTCCAAGTGCTCCAGTGCCAGGCAGAATTGCTGGCATTTAGGTACCTTTGGATGGTTCAGGATTGCAGATGTTGCTCCAAACCTTTGCAAAAGAAACAAGTTTATTAGAGCTTTTTAAAAATAAAAATAATATTCTTTTTTTGAGAAATGGTAAAACCAGTCACCATGCCTTTAGTGGTCCAAGCTATGTTGAACTGCCCTTTTTTAACTGTTTTATACACTTTTCCCCCTTTCCCTCCCCAGTCTTTCAGGGTTTTGGTCACCATGCAAACATTGAAGGGCTGGTGTTTCTAGCAGTAGTAAAGGCAATTACTCTCCAAACTGGAGAGCTCCAGCAATCTAAAATTGCTTTTGCATGTGTAGATATTCTCTCCCTACAGTGCCTGCAGGGAGGTTGGTGTTTTGTGGTAGTTGAAGTGTTAAAGGATGGGCTGTTTCACAGAGGGGTCAGTTGAGTTCCTGTCACCTGTGAAATTCCCCAAGGCAGGAAAGCTGGGGCTTGATGGATGCCTTGGAATCAAACTGAGAGGCCTCCCTTAGCCTGGGGTGAGGCAGGAGTCTCACACTTGAGTGCTCCTGAAAGCTGAGTGTACAGGCACTATGCCTGGGGGGGTTCCCTGGGGATGCCTGGGATCCCAGGGGAGGGGACAGGAAACCATTCACTGTACTGAGAGAGGATTTTACTGAGTATTGGCATCAGACACTGATGAATGTGGGAATTTGGAATTTTTAGCACTGTGTTAACCCAACTCTTAACGCTTCTCATTGTGAGCTTGTCCATGGTGGTTTGTTCTATGTGGTTTTATAACATCTGTGGAAAACCTTCTCTCAGTTTGGTGAAAAATCACATCAGTGCTGTGGATGTACTTGTCAAAAAACCTGCACTGGTAGAATATAGCATTCAAAATTAAGGTGTTATGTTAGATTAGTCTTTTTTTTTTTTTTTGTTCCTGTATCATCTTTGTTATTGTCTGGAATTACGGTTCTGGTCCTGAACCTGAAGTAGTTGGTGTGTACATTTCTTGGCAGTATAAGAGTGTGGAACTGTTCTCAGTAGTTAGTTCAAGACAAATGATTCTAAATTTTTGGTGGGCTTGAGAGGTTTAATCCGGTGAGTGTCCATGACTCTCAGCAGATTTGACTGAGGAAGTGAAAATCTTCAGTAAAATAAATGCTAGTGAACTGTAAAAGTTTGTGCAAGCAAAGCCAGTGCTGAGGTTAACACCAAGCGACAGAAAAGGTGTCAGACATCTCTGGAGCAAGGCCGAGGTGTTATAAGGAAACAGGTGATCATGTCTGTTCAGGATACATGTTTTGCTTATTGCTGCTCATACTCTGCTTTCATACAAGATCAGCTTTATGATAGCGTCATAGAATTATTTGAGATTCTCCAAAAAAAACCACGCCCAAAATACAACAAAAGCAAACAGCAAAAAGCCACTCTAAAAATATGTGATTTTCTTTCATATGTGATTTTCTTTCTTTATTTTCTTTCATTGATACTCATTAAATTCATTATATCTTATCTGTTTTGTATTGATTTAAAACATCCCGTGGTGCACTTCATGTCGTATTTTTATTTGAAAATGGTCTTTTTAAAGTCTGAGAAGTAAAGGTGTCACAGTTGGTTGAATTTCGTGATATTGGAGGAGGTCAAAGCTGTTTTCTCCCTCCTTATAATTTATCTTAGGCGTGTCCAGAGGGAATGTGTATTTTGCAGTCTACTATTAATCAATTCAGGTATAATTTTGATGTTTTTATATTAACTGGTGGGAACTTTGCAGTATAGCTGTAGCTAGTAATTTTTACTGGTGTTTTTCAAGAAAAGAAATATTGGTTTTTTTTTTTCAATTTGACCTAAAGCAAGTGGACTTGTGTTAGGTTGTTGCTTACAGTGTGACACCTGATGTGGGCTCTTCTGAAATATGTTGCATTTGAGTAGGAGCATTTTATATAGTAATGGATCTGTCACTGTGGATAAACAAAAAGCCTGACTATAGGATGGCATCTGCTGGGAATAAATATCTGGGAACAGGAGAAAGACTATTCTGCTTCAGGAGAATTAGGCTCTGTCTAGACTGGGGATTTGACCCGATTACAGCCATTACAGGAGCTCCATTGATGGAATCCATGGAACAGGTAGGCAGAGCTGCTGCCTGGTGTGTGGCACTTCCCAGCTAAAATTCCATGTGATTGTGCAGACAGGGGTTTGTACCTTTTTGTTCACAGCTCGCCCAGTGTCACTGCAGCAAAAACCCCTGGGATTTTCACATCCACGTTTTGGTGAGGCCAAAGAAACCGTGAAGAAAGGGAAATAGATTTTTTGCAGTAGAAATGCACCTTAGAGCCAATAAAACAAATATCTACCAATAAGTTAGTCAGGGAAACATGAACATAATAAATTTAAAGGGTTTTGCTGCTTTCCGAGACTCAGGATCTCTTTGGCTTAAGGACCCCTAAGCTAGCTCATTGCCATGAGAGGATTTTGCTGTGTGAGATGACTGTACAAGCCAGCAAAACAGAGTTTCTGTAGAAGTAACTCATATTTGTTGTTTTTTAATTAGAATACAGATAATTAAGTATTGTCGAATTGTATGCATGAAGTCCTGAAAAATATTAAAACTGTTTAATGAATACTGATTTCTCTTTAATGGCTGTTGGCATTTGATGTTTGCTTTCATTCAGTACATACGACGTAAATAATGTTTTAATTAACTTTTATAGGAGACTTTACAGCAGTTGATCATGATGTCTTTGCCAAATGTGCTAATAATTGGCAAAAATCCTTTTTCTGGTAAGTTTATTTTTGACTAAGATAAAAATGTATACTGGTGTGACAATTTATATTCTTTCACTGGAAATAAAATTCCTGTAGGGTTGAGCCTTTCAACAGAAGATTGTTTAGATACTTTATCAAATAAGTGGT
This sequence comes from Peucedramus taeniatus, assembly GCA_013400575.1. Classification (NCBI taxonomy): domain Eukaryota; kingdom Metazoa; phylum Chordata; class Aves; order Passeriformes; family Fringillidae; genus Peucedramus; species Peucedramus taeniatus. Next base: position 729,647 of record WBNO01004517.1, read on the forward strand.
TTAATAATGATAAGTAATGATTTAATAATGGTCTTCTTTGTCCACACAAAGGGTCTACACTCTAAAAAATGTGTTCTGTCACAGCCTCAGCCCTGGCTTTCACTAGGATTTATACTGAGCCCAAGTGCATTTCCCAGCAACCAGTGAACCACTGATGGCACAAAGTTAAAGATTCATGTACTCCCAGCTACTGCACCTTCAACTTTCTTTACCTGTCACCACTGAGAGAATTGGCAGTTCAGTGCATCTCACTTGATCCAGCTTCTGATCCTTGTTTCTCCTTCCCCTAAACTCTGCTGCTTCTCTTGCATCCGTACCTGAAAAATATTGCAGTTACCTTTTTGTTTTCTCCCCTGAACTGACACTGTCTTCTCCATGCTCCCACCTTCTCTGCTTCCAGCTCTGAGAGTTGCAATTTTCAGACCAAGAAAATTAGCCTGTGTGGAGCCAGCTGACTATCCACAGCCACTTGGGAATCTCTGCACCATGCTCTCAATTCCAGAAGCACGGAGCAGACACACCTGGCCTCCATGGAGCCACTATGGATTGGGCAGAATTTATTTACCTAGGTCTAATGTGCCCCAGGTGTTCTCCTCCTGACGTTCTGACACCTCAGCAGAGAGGTCAGGAACTGCTCTAACAGGCTGTGTAGCTTCCCCTGGCTGTTTTTATTTCTTTGGGATGTCTTCTTTGCCACGCTTCTGTGTCTGTGGGACAGGGGGTTCCTCATGAGCCAGAAGAACCATCTGTGTTTCCTCACTTCCCAATCCCAGGGCTCATAACATTGGTATTTTCCATATCCCATCTGCACATATCCCATCTCAGTAGGTATCTTGCTTTAAATCTTTTGGGTTTTACTTTCTGCTTTTGAGTATTGCTGCTTTTGCTTCTGAGGTCACAGCTTTTTCAGTTTTTATATGTGCAGCTGCTGTCATATGCACCAAGAAGTGTGAATGTGGTCTCTTCCTTTCCAAAAGAACAGAATGCATCGAGCTTTTATAATTTTGATTCCAGATTTTAAGGTTTTCGAAAGACTCCATGGATTTGCCTAGAAACCAGATTTACTGGAAAAACAGATTTTAAAAACCCAGCTCATAGTATTGTGTTGTAGTGACAATTTTTATTCTGCTCAAGACTCTGAGAAAAAATGTCTTAACAATTTTGTGTAGTATAAGATGACATTTTATTGAAAATACACTATCAAACCCCACAGAGATAATATTGCATTCAGTTTGTATACATTTAATTTTATGGTTTGGTCATTTTCAAGGAGGTGTCTTTGTGTTTTGGGATCTGTGGTTTGGCAGCTCTGCTGGTGTGTGCTTTGCTCTTCTGTGGGGATTTTATTGGATTTGTGAGAAAATTTGTGCTTTTCTGTAGTGTAGCCTTCACATTAAAAAAAATTGTTATTATTGGACAACATTCTTGAAGGTGTTTCAGCTCCCTGCTGGAGTTCAATCAGAGAGTTGTGTCTGAATTAGAATATTGACCTGTTCTTTTGGGTTCTGTCCAGAACCTTTCCCCTTTGAAAGTTAGGACTGCTCTTGCTGTGTTAGCTTGGAAAAGGATCTCATCCTTACATGGATTTTTAAGCTTTTTTTGGGAAGGTGAAGGGAAATAAAACCTCAGTGATCTTTGGAGACACTTGCTGTGTAAATCTGGTTGCATCAAGGCAAACCCCGGAGTAAAAGTCAATTCCCTGACAAAGACTTGGATTTGGTCCACTAAAACTTAGGCTGGAGGTGTGATTTTTCTCAGGGACATTTCCCAGTTTTTCCCCTTTGCACCTAGGGAATGATTAGTAGAGAAATCTCAGGAGATGCCAAATTGTAGGTAGCAGGAGCAGATACCAGAGGCAGTTGGCTTGTGGAGGAAAATGGCAAGGGAGAAGGCTGGAGTTGAGGTTTGGTAAAATGGGTCAGCAGGGATTTTAGCAGGAAATATTCCCTGCGCTGATTGGCAGGAAGGCAGTTGGAGAAAACTGGAGGGGAGCTATAGCCTGTGATTATAAATGTTAAATTAAGTTACAAAGGGATAATGGTGAGGCAAAGGGGAAGACGAAAGATGAAAGCAAGTTCATATTCCTTAGGGGGCAAGGCAGGGGAGGATGGAAACCTGCAGAGGGTGTGAAAGTCAGGGATAAGGGTGAACACAGGGAAGATCAAACAGTGGCACAGGGTAGGGATAAAGTTCAGCAGCAGGTTGAAGGGTGTAGAAGAGAATTGTCTATTTCTGTGTTTCTGATGGAGTAAAAGGAAGAAAAACAGAAGATGAGGGAAGCTGAGATGGTTCAGTATTTTGCCCTGTTCCTTCAGGGAACATGGGGAAGAGATAAGGAATCTATATTCAGGCAAGTGTTTGAAAGGCAGTCAGGAGATGAAGAGTGAAGAAGAGCTCAGGGATTGCTTAAAAATTAAGAAAGTGTGATTAATTTATTGGGGTAAGTGAATGTAGGCTATGAGCTGTTGGCATAGATTCCTCCTGTTGCAGTATTCCTGTTAACTTTTATTGATAAGACTGAAAGCCAGATGGAATTCCCCTTCTTCAGCTGAAGTAGCTTCTGGTGAAACACATTCCTTGGTGGTTTTTCTTATTTCTCCATAAAAGACTTCACAGCTCAAGCCTTTGGGATACAAGAAGTCTGAATAAATGACTAAAAATCTCCCATTTGAGTCTATATTTTTTGTAATGTATTTATCTACCTGAGAAAACCTCTTGAAAAATTGCAATATTCTATGTTCATTTGGATTATACACATTATGTAGCTCCCTTCAAAAGCAGCAACTACATGAGTCAATGCCTAAACTATTTTGTCATCCTTGAAGCTTTTGCTTCATGGCATTTATGTTCTAGATATAGAATATATTTCTATATTTAGTAGCAAGATGAGAACATTGTGAACGTAAAAAGTAAGAAACATTTTTATTAATCTGTAAACAGAGTTCTTTAACTTAAGCTTCTTTAGGAGATTAAGATGCTTAAGGCCAGATTTGGAAATACATTTTGATTTTTTGGATGTGCAGATGAATATCTAATACAGCTTTGTAAGGAATTTAAATGAACTTGTCACCTAAACTCTTCCAGCTTGAGAGCAGCAGATAATTTAAGCACTTTAGTAACTATCTTGAGATACCTGAGATTACCATTGAAAACTTGATTGTAGGTCTCCAAAGCATTCTAAAAATGTCACTCTGAAGTTTTGCTTTTTGAAGGGCTGAATTTTTTTTCCCCATTTGAAATTGTTGTGGCTGTTAAGGTAACTCTGGAAGTCAGCGGTTAAATGGCAAAAAAGACTGAGATGAAAGCTCCTCTGGTTGTTTTCTAAAGTAGGTTAACATAAATGATATGGAAATAATGAGAAAACCTCCTCTTTTCTGAGGTATAGGGGAAGAAGCTCTAATTACAATTTTACAGTTACCATTTTTTCTTGTTTTCTTCTCAGAGCCAGGTACTGAAGAAGTAAAAAAGCTCCTCCTGCTTTTGCTTGGTTGTGCAGTTCAGGTGAGTTTAATTATGTTTGTCTCTATGACACTCTTGAGTTACTGATCTCTTTTCTTACTATTTTAATACTTGGGGTGGTGTGAAACTTCCCTTCCTTTGGTGGTATAATTGCATTCCTTGAAAAATTGGATATTCTGATTTTTAATTTAATGACTACAACCCTACACTTGTTATTGCACAAGTACCTCCAATACCACCATAATGGGTTATTCATTTCAGTAGTGTTAATTTACCTGATACTGTAAAGAAAGGATGGAACTGGTAAAGTGCTGAAAATTAACTCACTGCACTGTTTCATTTAATACTATTTAATAAATCATCACAGAATTTGAATAAGTAGCAATTTTAAGAAACCTCTTCCTTGTCCCATTTCAATTTGATTTTCTTTGTATCATTTAATTAGTGTTGAAAGTTATAATTACTGTAACATGGCATAAATCACGGATTTACTGGTTACCAGAATTATTGGACAATAATTTAGTCATGTGACCATTGCAATGTCAGCTTTATAAGTTTTAGCTCTTAAGAAATATAAAAGAGTAATGAAAATACTTGTGATTATATATATAAATGTATATAAAATAGATGTCTCTATTTTTAGTGTCAGAAAAAAGAAGAATTTATTGAAAGAATCCAAAGTCTGGATTTTGATACCAGAGCAGCTGTTGCAGCCCATATTCAGGAGGTATTTTGGGCGGTTTTTGCTTTTAATTTTGGGGATTTTTTGAGATGGAATATTGTACTGCAGGAAGGGGAGTTGCACGTGTTCAATGGCAAGTAAATCACGTATGTGATTTGCATATTGAGTGGTTGTAGTAAGCAATAAAAGCCTTTATTTTTTCACTTGATTCACAAAAAGATTTAATGATTGAGCATTTTTGGGTTATATTTTTAGAGCAGTACCAGAAAGCAAGTTTGTTGCTTCAAGGATTTCTTGGTTACATACAGCAAATTTAGTTTAGTGAAATCTTTTTATGCAAATTTCTTTATAAAATATAATTTCAGTCAAATGTATGTGATAGGTAATTTATAATGTTATTGTCACCTTGCTAGAAGGTGCTGCTTCCAGGTAGACAAAAAACTCTTCCTTTACACACAATTAAATATATTTTAAATGTTTTTTCATACCTTGTCCAGAGAATTTAACCTGTAGAGTTGCAGCTTTATTTTCTTTATGCTTCCCTTCTACTCTTAAAATTTCAAGATGTTTTTTCTTTTTCATTTCACCCCATGTAGGTAACTCATAATCAGGAAAATGTGTTTGACCTGCAGTGGATGGATGTCATTGTGCTGACACAAGAGTATGTTGAGCCTCTCCTGAAAAATATGGCATTGCATTTAAAAAGACTTATAGATGAAAGAGATGAGCACTCAGAGGTATGGATGTGGTTTGGTGCTTAAGAGAAATACAACAAATCTTTTCTTTTTTGAGATAATGCCGCTCAGGGTTTTTATAACTAACAGTTTAATTTTTTGCTGATATGTTAAAGCAAGGATTCCTGACTGCCTGAACGTTGTTTCAGGGAGCTCCTCTCTGCATATTTGTTAAATAATGTAGGAAAGATAAACTAGGAAAGATAAGAGGTGATCTTTGCCACGTAGCCAGAGTGAGAAACAACTTCAACATTCATTGGTAGCTGAAAACAGAGAATCCAAAGCTGTATCAGCTGCATTTACCAGGAATCAATAACCCATCAATTTGCAAGCCGGTCACTGAAAGCTGCCTGTTCTATTCCCTTGTCCTGTTGTCCAGGTTTGAAGGGGATAAAGCAGAATTCATACCAGGAGAGATTTTGCAGGCTTATAATGAGGCACAGTTGTTGTACTGTCTTAGAATCAAGGAACAGAACTGCATTTACTAAAAATTTTGAGTTGTGAATCATCTTGGTGGTCTCAGATTTGCCCCTCAGTAGAGTGGATGTGTCAATGTTGCAATTATTCCAGATATTCCTTTGACAGTTTTTCCAGATCACAGCCTTGATAGGAATAAAGCAGAGGGTAGAGGATGGGGGTGATGCCTTTGTGCAAAGCAAAGGAAAAATACTTTAAATTATGAGAGATGTTCATATTTGGCTATTTGGCTTTGTAGAGGAAATAGGAATATTCCTGTAGATTTGATGCTTTATTCAGTTGTCAAGCATGATGCTGCTCACTAAGAAACACAACTTTGTTTAGATATACACTTTTATCTTTATTTTGAAGAGGTGGTGGTTTTCAAGGAATTCAAGCCTTTCATTATCCAGTCTGTTCTGAGCACTGGTCATTTTGTGGGCTTAAAAGTCTGAAGTGAAAAATTAAATTTAAAATAGCAAAAGGTCCTTTTCAAAAGCTGTGGCTATTTGCTTTAGGCATAGAGGTGCAGGCAGAGCTTTTGACTTCCTCGATGGCCAAAACCTTTCCATCGTTCTTGTGCCATTGCAGTGTTTGATATGATTGACACGCCCAGAGATGGCTCTGTGAGGGCCACTCTGGACTTTTGCTTGTGCTCTGACTCCTCAGACCATCATCGAGCTGTCGGAGGAGCGGGACTGTCTCCGTTTCCTGCCACACGCCTCGGCGGCGCAGTCCCCGTGCGGCTCCCCCGGCATGAAGCGCACCGAGAGCCGGCAGCACCTGAGCGTGGAGCTCGCCGACGCCAAGGCCAAGATCAGGAGGCTTAGGCAGGAGCTGTGAGTACCAGTTCACATTCAAATCCTTTCCAAATGCTGCTTTGGCATACTTCTAGTCGTCTTCAGACCAATTCTTCATCCTTTCAAATGTTTTTTTTAGTTACTGCTCCCCAGGAGGGGTATTGTTATAATACAAGAAGATTTGTGGACCCATGGGACAAATACAGCGTTTCATCTGTGCTTGTCTCTGTTTGTATTCATAATGATGTTTTGACCTAAATTTTATTCTCTGATGTCCCTGACATCATGGATTAAAGGTGGAAGTCTCACAAATCTCAGCATTTTGTTCTCAAATCAGGTGATCATTAAAAGGAGATGAGGCAGGAGGGATTCCTTCTCAGCAGCATGATTAAATGACCTGTTTCCAACAAGAAATACTCACCTATGGTTAATTCATGGTTTAAAATCATTACAGATAGGACAAAAATTTTCCAATAGAATGCTTTCCTGTCCCCCACCTCTTTGTTCCTGTGTAAAAGATTTCTTGTCTGCACAACACTTAATTGCTCCTGAAAACTGCTCCTAAATCCGTAGGTTTCTGTGGGTACTTTGTCTTCATAGTCAAGGAGCAGATCTGAGCAGAGTGAGGAGTTACTTAAAGAGAAGATCAATAACAGACCTGTGGAGAATCTGCTTCTCCCTGTAGCAATGTGTCAGTTGTTTTAGCAGAGTGAAGTGTGTGTGTTCTGAATTTAAATGCTCAATCTGAAGAGATTCAATATGTATAGAAACAGCATAAAAAAGATTTCTTTTTAATTCAGCAATGGAGAGAGGAGACAGGTAAACTAAATCACAAGATGAAGGTAGCATAAGTCACAATTCCCAGAGTTTGTTGATCAGATTATTTCTAGCTGGCTAGATTAAGCATCTTGTTGATTTACTCCAAGGATCCCCTTCCCCCACTACAGCATGGTCTTCATGAGGAGCAGAGGACAAAAGATGGGGCTCTTTTTTCCTGCTGTCTGTATTATTATGTGTCTCCTGCAATGAGCCCGCCCAGGATATTCTATAAACAGCTGCACCAAGAAAATTAGTGAAAAAATTGCTGTTATTAGTTTGATTGACAGTTAATAGATAGCCTAAACAGTGAACACTGGTATGTTCTGTATAATTTAGTCCAATCCTCTCCAGTCTGTAGCTGAAGCGTGCAATTAGGGCAATACTGATGGCTCAGAACAGTCCACATTTTGCACTCTTATTTGAATTCAGTTGGTAAATAATTTCCCTTTACATGTAGCAGTATCTTAAAATACCAGACTTGGATGGATTAACTTCTGTCTGCAGCATTTAGTGTTAAATGCTGCATCTGTTTGATAAATTTTAAATTACATTAATTCCAGACTTGGAAATACTCAGCATAAAATTTATTTATAATCTGGTTTTGGCAGTGAACCTTCATACCTGGTTTTAATATGCAGTGTAGCTGATGTAATTTCCTATAAAAGGTCTGTAAAGATTATTTTTCAGTTGGATGCCAACCAGAGAATACAGAAACTCCAAAGATGGAATTTGCACACCTAATTTTCTCAGTATTGAGTTCTGTGTGATCCCATGTAGAACAGTAACAGGACTATGGATGCTGATGGAAAAGTTACAGAGATCAGGAATAAATTTGTATTTGTGCCTCGTTTCTGAGCACCTCTGGAGGGGGAAAGCTGTGACAGGGATGTTGCACTGAGCTGTGCAGAGCTGAGCCTCCTGTGCTTGTAGGCTCAGTGACCTTTTCCAAACAATCCTTTTCCAAAAAGATCATTCATGGTGAAATCGACTCATTTTTAAAAACAACTGCTCTAGTTTTCTTTAAAACATACCTATTTTTTGTTGGTATGATTTCTTTGCGATAGCATTATACGTTTCAGTCCATTAAATTATCTTATTTCCCCCTTTTCTACTTTTGTTTCTTACTTGTGTTCCAGAATGTGGAATAATATAGTAACACATTTGAATATGCAATACGTCTTTTAAGAATATTCAATATTGGCAGGTTTTTCAAGAGCAAATACTGTTTGTTCCGAGGTGCAGTTGAATTTTGAACATCAGGTGTTCTTTGTCTGTGAGAGAATTAAATATTTCCTTTGCACTTACTCATGGTTTAACAAACTCATTTTTTAAGGATTGGGAAATAAGTTGGAAGTTAAGGATGAGTCCTGTAAGAATTTTAGCATTCTATGTCAAATTGTTTTTATCACAGGTTTCTGAGTAGACTAAAACAGACAGTGTTTTTTTCCATAAAGTTAAAATTCATTGTGTATTTCATGAAATTACTGAGCTTATCAAGCAGTATCTTCTTCAGTTGAGTCAAGACACTTAAAACCATTAATTTTCCTCTGCAAGAAAAGGAAAAATTAATGAGCTATAAAAGTGCTTTTAAAATTGTCTTTACTTGATTGTGACAAGGGGTCAGTGTCTGGTTCTCCTGGAAAGAATTTGGACCTTTTGAATGTGTAATTTGAAATTATTCTGAGTTGAGTTTCGGGGGTGGATCTCCTGGTACACATTCATGTGTAATGTCTGTGGTTTTTTACACAAAGTCCCTTATTGCAAAAATTCCTTATTACACCCTGTTTTCTGCCCTGCGTGAGTAGGAAACAATTTAAAGCACTACGAAAAGTCTAACAACATTTAAAATATTAAATAAAGACTAAAACCAAAAGAATATCTAAGTCATAATGGCAGTCCTAAATTTTACATTCTGATGTCCCTGAAATTGTGGGCTAAAGGTAGAAGCCTCACAGATCTCAGCATTTTGTTCTTAAACCTGGTGATAGTTAGCAGGTTTTGTGGCCATATTTAACTGGTTTGTGTTTTCTCCTTCAAGTGAGGAAAAGACTGAGCAGCTGCTTGACTGTAAACAAGAACTGGAACAGATAGAAGCTGAACTGAAGAGACTTCAGCAAGAGGTGTGGGTTTAATAATTTTATTATTTTAAGAAAAGTTGCCACCACCAGAACAATTCACCACTCTTTCTTGATATTAAGTATGTTTTCGTGTTTATTTTTTTATTTTGCATTCTGAACCTGATCTTGTGTAATTTATTCCTTTATTTGGTATATTATGATGGGAAAAAATGCCCTGACTTAGGTTAGTATTTCTTCTCTAATTTTTTTTGTTTCTTCATTCAAGCAGTTTGCCACCAGTACATCCTCTGAAAGGACCTTCTTAAAATGAAAGCGCTCCAATTTTGTCTGGTTTTTCTTTATACTTTGTGTGGTGATAATGAGGGGAAAAATCATAAATACATACATAAATACCCAATATATATATATAATTATAGTGAGTCCTTGAAAAAAGCCAATGCAGTTTCCTTGGAAATACAATCATCTACAATATATTCAATTTTTTCTTTGTATTTCTCAGAATTAACGATACTCCTCTGCATTCCCTTAATTTAAACAGTGAAGGAGCTGTGTTATCCTTCACCATGTTATGTCCAGTCCTACCTGTATTCCTGTGTCTCCCTGTGTCCCAGAACATGAACCTGCTGTCAGATGCCCGCTCTGCCAGGGTGTACAGGGATGAGCTGGACGCGCTCCGGGAGAAGGCGATCCGCGTGGACAAGCTGGAGAGTGAAGTCAGCCGCTACAAAGAGAGGCTCCATGACATTGAGTTCTACAAAGCCAGGGTGGAGGTGAATAAATCCAGGGGAAAAATCACCCAGAACCACTATTCTTCTCTTGGCTGGGGCTTTTTCAGTTTATTTGGAGATTAAAGCATTGGGATGTGAGAAAGGGTTGCAGCTTCCTGCTCTGGTATATATCAGTCAGGTTTTTGTGACAAATTCCATTTTTTGGGGAATTGTTTCCCTGTCTAATGGCATGGAAGTCAGCAGTGTTCACCAGGGCTCTAAGCTAGCAAGGTCAGTAGAAGCCTCTGTGAAGGATGGGTGGAAAAACCCATAGAGGAATTAATTCAAAAAATGCTATGAGTATAATAATTTCTTTCTCCTCCTGTAGGTCTCCTGAGGGAAAGCAATTTTCTAAGTCAAGTGTTGAGGAAAGGAAGGCTGTTCACATAAATGAGTACAGGACAAATACATAAAACACACTAAAAAAATATGTACCAACACCAGACAAGGGAAACTTAGAGTTCTGGCATGAATTAGTAATTTAGGAGGCAGATCAACATGCAGGAATTTATCAGGCCATCATTCTGTCCGTAAGTGCCAAATTTGATGGGCAAGTGCCATATGGTATAAAAATTAGTAAAGGAAAACAGGTTAGTGTACAGGATTTGACAACAGTGGAAGTTTCATTTTCACAGAATGTTTAAACTAATAAACCCCCTAAAAATTATTTATTTGTTTTCATAGCTTGTAAACTACCAGATATTACAAGTATTCTTCAGTACAGGTAGATGTAAATTAGTTGGGTTTGCTTCATAATTATTATGAGTTAACTTAATATTTGTGTAGGGAGAAGTATGAAGGATACTTACGTGATCTTTTTTCAGATTTTGCAACTGACTGTGTGCTGAAGTTTGAAAAGTTTTGTCTTTAAATCATGAGGAAAATTGCCAATTATGTATTTTACAGATTACTTTCATCAGATGCTATTAAAAAAATCCTCTCTGTACCAAAATTAAAGCTACTCAGGCCCTTTGAGAGTGGCTGGTTGTATTTTAGGATTGTGGTTGCATTTTCAGCATCCTGGCCTGACTTTGGGCCCAGTGGCCTATAAACCTAATTTTGGGCTGTACATGCAGTACATCTTTCCAGATCACAGCCCAAATCACAGAGTTCTGATGGTTTGATTATAATTATCAACACCTTATTTGTTAATGGCTTAGGGAGTATTTAATTTCGTTTATGTCAGATTTTATTTTCACAGAAATTCATAAGTTGCGTTTATGTGGAATTGCTGTAAATGTACTTCTTATAAAAAGTCTGTTACAGCTCCCACTTTTAGTTTAGGTTTCTGAAACTGGTGATGTGTATCAAAGTTTGCATGAGCAGGGGAGTACTTCTGGTTTGGGATTTATTTGTTGTTGTTCCATTTTTGCAGGAGTTAAAGGAAGACAATCAAGTGTTGCTAGAAACCAAGACGATGTTGGAAGATCAATTAGAGGGGACCCGAGCCCGTTCGGATAAACTGCATGAGTTAGAAAAAGAGAATTTACAACTGAAAGCTAAATTGCATGATATGGAGATGGTGAGTGTTAGGGGAGGTTGGCAAAGGCAACTGATACACACTGAATTTAATTTCCATTTTTAACAAAGGCATTCAAAATAGCAGGGAAGAGAAGGAATGTGATGATAAATGCAGAGATTCGAGAGCAATAGGATTGATTTTTTTTTTATGTGAATCAATTGTCATTTAAATATTGTGTTTACCCTATGCACTTTGCTTCCTAATATTCAGAGAGAAGTAAACTTTGGAAGAGTGGGGAGTGATTGCTGTAGGTTATGAGGAGAAGAGGTTCTTTGTAATCTTCTTTTTACTGTCCCCTTCAAAGTTCTCCCAACTTTTCCCAGTTCCTCCCCATCTCATTGTTCGGGCAGACCAGAAAAAGCACTTTGCCCTTCCCTGGGCCACATAATAAAGATAATAGAATATAGATAATAAAATGCTTTGCACTTACTGAGACTTTTCTTTTAACCTGTGAAATAACTTTCAAGGAGCGTGATATGGACAGAAAGAAGATTGAGGAGCTCATGGAGGAAAACATGACCCTAGAAATGGCTCAGAAACAAAGTATGGATGAGTCTTTGCATCTTGGCTGGGAGCTGGAGCAGATAAACAGGACTACTGAACTTTCTGAAGGTAAGCATAGTTAGTACTTGAAAAGTGATTGAAATTGGAATCTCAGAGGCTGGGTAGCATTAGGAAATTAAATATCCTTATTTGTGAAGTACAGAGCCTGTTGTCCTCTGGCAAAATGCTGATCCCCATGTATCCATTGAGATACAGCCTACATGAGAAGTCTGTTCTTGCAGCTCTTGTTCAATTAAAAAGTGGTGTAAACCCCATAAATACCTTGAAATTACATTATTTTGCCATTCAGACTTCTATACTCTGCAGCACAGATCATGAGTCTTCTTGCTTTGCTGTTCTCAAAGTTAATATGAAGATCTGTGGTAAAAATTTTGATTCTTCAATATAACATGCTTGGATATAAACTGGATTCTGTGAAAGGCACTTCTGGAATTTGGAGATACGTCCTGAGTTGTGGGAAACGAATTTGTGCTATGATTAGGAACATTAGGAGAGTAGAACATATTTTAATTTCTAATGTTTCTAATCCTAATCAGCTCTGGTCACCAAGAGGGCATTGGAAGGACCTTCAAAGTCTGTTAAGTCCTCTAAGTTTAAAAATGCAGAATCCAAAGAATTCTGGCTAATAAGTCACCTTTTATTTGAATAATGCAGTGCCACAGAAATCACTGGGCCATGAGGTGAATGAGCTGACATCCAGCAGATTACTGAAGCTGGAAATGGAAAACCAAAGTTTGCTGAAGACAGTGGAAGAGCTGCAAAGTGCAGTGGGCTCTGTGGAAGGCAGCAGTTCAAGGATTCTGAAAATGGAAAAAGAAAACCAAAGACTTAGCAAGAAGGTAAAGGTCAGGGTGTGCTTGGATTGTGTCAGAGCTGCCTCATGTTCTTTGCTATTTTCTTCCTAAAGGGTAATTTTATGAATTGCTGTTATTTTGGGTAAGGCATTACAAGGATCTAAGTGGAGATACAGTGTTTGTAAGTTTATGGTAAAAAATAAGACCACCTCCAAGAGGTTTTTCGCTTTTTTATTATGTGAGAGTGTGACCAGTTTATTCAGAAAGGTCTTAGACCAGTGAGGGGAAAAATAATAATATATTGGGGGTATGACGAGTAATGGAAGTGGTTTCAAATACTGGAGAGCATTAATTTTGGTAATTGTGAAGCTGAAGAAAGTGTGTGTGCAGAGGTGGAGCGAGTGATGAGTCTGAGCTGAAAACTTGGTCCTGTGTCCTCATTTTAGCTGAGGAAGGGAGAAGGTGGGTCAAGGAATTGATAAACAGCTCAAGAGGGGAGTTTGTCAGGTTTAACTGTGCTGAGCTACAATACTTTGCTCCTCAAATTATGTGTATCAGATAGAATAATTTAGTCAGTGGTATTTATAGAGAAGAAAAATTAGGAAAAAAAAAGAAGCTGGGACTAATTACAGTGGAGTGAAAATGTCTAAAGTTCCTGAAATAACTTTGACTTCAGCATCTGTTTCAGGTGAAAGACTATTCTTAGAGTGGCTAAGAGATAATTTAAAAAAGAAAATTAAAGAAATCCCTACTGTATTCCATACTTCTGTAAGTTTTCTGATTCCTAAGAAGCTGGTATTCTCTGTGCTGTGCCCAAAGGAAAGCTGGGAGGTAGAAAATAAATGAATAGCTGTAAGAAACACACAAACATCATTCAGGTCAACTTGTTACCACTTAAATGTGACAGAGAAATCATGCTTGGGTATTTTAAATTTTAAAAGTTTTGCTCTCTGCAGGTTGGAAACACTTGACAAAACAAACCCATATATATAATTCCCAAGGAATCATCTTAATTATCTCTTGAAATAGTTAAGTAAGATCAAACAACATTCAACCTTCTTAAGTTAAAAGGGTCTTGGAGGAGCAGTATAAATCTCACTGAAATGGAATTTTAAGAGAAAAAAAAAGATGCTTGAGGAAATATCCAAAGCCTGAGAAAATGTAACCCTTTTTTTATGCTAAAGTACTTTATAGATACAGTGTTCTGAGCCAGGGAGAAAATTCTGGCAAGAGTAAATGTATTCCCAGAAGAAATTAATGTTTCAATTAAAGATTAGAAAATTCTGTTTAATTCTTTCCCTTAAGCTTCTTTATTCATTTCTATAAGGGTGCCTTCAACCCAGCTAAGACTGTCATTTTTAAGTAAATTTTTAAACTTTTGTTTCTCTTCCCAGCTTGAAGAGCTGGAGAATGAAATTAGCCAAGAGAAACAAAGTCTTCAGAACAGTCAAAATCAGAGTAAAGATTTGATGAAAGAAAAAGCACAGCTTGAAAAGACACTTGAAGCACTTCGAGAGAACTCCGAGCGACAAGTGAGTAGCAGAACCAAAAGTTTTAATGCTGCTTTGTGCTCTTCTGGTCTCCTTTTGTAGGATTTTACAGACATAAAGGGATTGTAAATGTAGTGGATTTGCCAAAAGGAGGTTCCTGCAGGAAAACAGCTTTGCTGGGAGCTGTAGCCAGTGAGAGACGTGACTCATTTCTGGCTGGGGCTTTCCTGGTGGGTTTAGAGCTTTGTGGTGTTTGTAACACTCCCGCAGCTTCCACGGGCATCTGCTGCAGTTGCTTGGAGGGTGTAGCTCAGCCAGGAGAGAAAATTGGGAACTTTGGAGGAAGGCCAGACACCTCCCAGAGGAGGAGAAAGGTCCCAGGCAGCTGGCAGTACATGGAATAATGTTGGAGTATTGATGGGAATTCCAGCAGCCTCGGATCCAGCTCCATAAGTCTACTCTGCACTGGGATGGGTTCCTGCTGTGACCACCTGGATTTATTTGTGGCTGCCAAAAACTGGCATCTGAATCTTTGTAAAAGATATACCTGTGCCTGATGGACACTGGCACCTTCTGAGGTGTCTGCAGAACAGCCACCAGGCAAAAAGAGTTCTGGAAGTTTCTGGAAGTCCCAGATTTAGGAATTGAGTCTTTCAGAATTAGAACTGCCGTTAGCTTTTATAAATTCTATTCATACCTCCTGATGACATGGCCATTTAATTTAATTTAATGTACAGTATTTTGAAATGCAGAATATTACATTTCAAAAAATGCTGAATATTTTTAAATGCCGTTAATCAGTAAATGGAATTCCAGAAGGAGGGAAAAAGGGAGGTGGAAAAAAAAAGCTTGGCATGGAAGGTTTAGTTTCATTTAAAGATGCATATCTTGTCTTAGGACTGATATTTCAGTGGGACTATTTCTGCTTAATAATACACTTAAGGGACTGATGGGTCAACAGCATCTTCCATATGTCTTCCAAAATCCTATGCTGACACTTACTGGCGTTGACTGTAGGAGGTTCATTTGATCTCATCCAAAATCCTGGAGGCATTTATCAGGATTTTTTGTAGAATTGGGATTATAGAAGTAGAATTCATGGACAGGAATTCAGTGCCGTGCCAGGTGCTCCAGAGTTGTGTTTTTAGGCTCCTGTTAGGGAGTTTCTGGTGAATATTCCAGAGCAGTTTGTCATTGCTGGGAGCAGAGCTGTGGATCTGTAATTAATAGTTCCATTCAGATTTCACTATGGAAGAACAGCCTGTAATTTTCTCAGTCTGTTTTTCATTGCAAGCAGCACTTTTGCTTTTCTCCCAAACAGTTTATTGTTGAAACATCCCTTACACTGCATTATTAGTGTACATTTAAATATTGATCCTAACAGTTTTGCTGGATTTTACTGTCTGGTGTTACGTGCCCAAATAATTCAACATTACTTGGAGCAACCTAAAAAGTCAAGAAATACTAAAAACTAAGGTGTAAGTTCTGCCTTTATCCTTGAGGTAGATCTGGGAAAATGTTTCCTAGGAAAATAACTCCAATATGGTTTACTTTCTCTGAAGCTGCTTTGGAACAGAATATCCAAAGGTTCTTTTTAACTCAAAAATCAGTGTAATGTAACTTCAATGTGTTTCTTCTCAAACTGTTGCTGAATGTGATCAGGATTCTCTCCTCTCACACCCATCACCTCTACTTTCTCCAAATGAAATAAAGAGATTTTTGTGGCTCCCACACCTCCCTCCATCTCAGGTTCTTGCTACAGTCCTGTTCTTTGTGGACACACAGCTCTGGAAATCACAGAGTGTAAGAAAAAACAATTTAAACACAAATGGAAATTAAATTTGCTAGGAAGTAGATAAAGCTTTCTTTTGATTTGTGCTTTATTAGTTCTGGGTTTATGTTTATCTGTTAATATTCAAGAGGAAGAGATTTGAAGATTTACTTTGTCATCAAACTTGAAATAATGTTTGTAATTCTTCACATAAATATTAGCAGAGTAAGAGATTTTCTTTAACTTAAAAGGTAAATATGATATGATGAGTATCTTTTAGTTTATATATGAATGCAATTCCTTGTTGGCACATTGTTTATCACTTCACCATTTTTCTACCCAAATTAGATTAAACTCTTAGAACAAGAAAATGAACACTTGAATCAAACTGTGGCTTCTCTAAGGCAACGCTCACAAATCAGTGCTGAGGCGAGAATGAAAGAAATTGAGAAGGAAAATAAAATCCTCCATGAGTCTATCAAAGAGACCAGCAGTAAGTTAAATAAGATTGAATTTGAAAAAAAACAAGTCAGGAAAGAGCTGGAACACTACAAAGAGAAAGGGGAGAGGGCAGAAGAATTGGAGAACGAGCTGCATCATCTGGAGAAGGAAAATGAGTTATTGCAGAAGAAAATCACCAACCTAAAAATCACTTGTGAGAAGATCGAGGCCTTAGAACAAGAGAACTCTGACCTGGAGACGGAGAACAGAAAGCTGAAAAAAACCTTGGATAGCCTAAAAAACCTCACTTTTCAATTAGAATCGTTAGAAAAGGAGAATTCCCAACTCGACGAAGAAAATTTAGAGTTACGGAGGACAATTGAATCCTTGAAGTGTACAAGCATTAAAGTGGCACAGTTACAATTAGAAAATAAGGAGCTGGAGAGTGAAAAGGAGCAGCTCAAAAAAAGCCTTGAACTGATGAAAGCCTCTTTTAAGAAGACTGAACGCTTGGAAGTCAGTTACCAAGGCCTGGACACGGAAAACCAAAGGCTACAGAAAGCCCTGGAAAACAGCAATAAGAAGATTCAGCAATTAGAGAGCGAATTACAAGATTTAGAGACTGAAAATCAGACCCTGCAAAAGAATTTGGAAGAGTTAAAAATCTCTAGTAAGCGCCTGGAGCAGTTGGAAAAGGAGAATAAGTTATTAGAACAAGAGACTTCTCAACTGGAAAAGGATAAGAAACAGCTGGAAAAGGAAAATAAAAGGCTTCGACAGCAAGCAGAAATTAAAGATAGTACCTTAGAAGAAAATAATGTCAAAATCAGTAATCTGGAAAGGGAAAATAAATCCCTATTTAAAGAAATAGTTGTATATAAAGAGTCATGTCTGCGCCTGAAAGAACTGGAAAAGGAAAACAAGGAACTGGTGAAAAGAGCTACCATTGATAAGAAAACCCTGGTCACTTTGAGAGAGGTAAACACAGAGGAGCTTCCATTCCCATCATAATCTGTTTATAACGTACAGAAATTTTATCAGGGTTTTTGATTTGGTGTTTTTTTCTGCATTAATCTGGGTACTGTTAACACCTTTATGCATTAGATAATCAAAATTTCTATAATCATAGTCATGAAAAGGAAGAATATCATATTGCTGGAATGTTTCCCCTTCACTGTCATGTTCCAGACCAAATTTAAAGGGAAATTCTGAAGGCAATTTTAAAGGGAAAGGAAGAGAGCACAGGGAAAACAATTCTAGTTGCAGTGTACTGTCTGATAAAGCTGAAAGCTGGCAGCTGGAAGGAGACTTAAAGTTGAATTATTCCAGTCATGTAGTGATAAAACACCCTTGTCTCAGCACTCCTAGAACTGAGACTACGTTATTTTATTTCGCTGAAAATACTGACTGTAGTTTTTTCTGTGCAAGGACTTGGTGAATGAGAAGTTGAAGACTCAACAGATGAACAATGATCTAGAAAAACTGGCCCACGAGCTTGAAAAAATTGGCTTGAACAAGGAACGTCTCCTGCATGATGAGCAGAGCAGTGATGACAGGTGAGAATGGCAGGGCCTACATGACAAAGAGGACAAATGAGTATCTTTTTTATTCATAAAGTGGTTTTGCAGGCTGGTTCTTTGTGTACTCTTAGATTTTTAAGGCACACTCATAGACCCAAAAAGGAACTTGATATTTTTGGAAATTAATTAGTTGATGTACTTTCACATTCAGCTGACTGTGACAGTGAGTTGCCACTTTTTGTTGCTAAGAGACTCGTTGAAGTATGTCAGGAGATACAGTTAATTATAATTAAAATGTTTTGTGCTCTAGTCAGCAGCAGCAACAGTAGCAGTAAAAGATAATTAGCTCTAAGTAGGTTTTTTTCCCTTTTTGTCTGCCTGTCTGACACAAATGGTTTTTGTAACATAGTGATTACCTTAAACTGTCTCACTTTCCTTGCAACCATTTCCTTCTAATTCTTTCATCCTAAAGGAAGCTGCATTCCCACCTCCCCTGGCTGGGAAGTATCCAGTGCTTGAGTGTCTCCAGAACTTGATGGTGGCTCCATCACTCCTCCACACCTGCCACTGGAAGCAGCTGCTGCCCTGACATCTGTTACCTCTGCTGCATTTTCCTCCTCTGCCTTATCCTGCAGGGATTTAGGGAAAATTGGTGACAGGAGCAAAGCAAACTGTGTGGGCTTCCTGCCAAGCTTTGTTTCCCAATGCAGTTCTGCTGTCGTGATCTGTTATTACAACTGATTGTCCTGAGCATGGAGATTGATCTGGGGCCTTCTGTGTCCAAAGGAACCCAAATAACATTTGGGGTTTGAATCCAGCTTCCCTTTCCCAGTGCTCTGTCACAAGGGTGGTGTCAGGCTCCTGTGGGTGAATGTGTTACCCCCTCTTGGTTTCTGCTGGTGGCTTTCACCTGCTTTTCTCAGCTCCCAGATGAGTTCAGGAGAAGTTCCCAGACCTTGAACTGGTTAGATTTCTTCTGATTTAAGCATTTCTGTGTCACATACAGCACTTGGTAAGCATTTGGTGTGTCCTTGGATAAGTACACCAAATAAAAACCACCAGACCTCGATCCAAGGTGAAGCTTAAACTTAGATGAAGACCAAATGGAGCAACATTTAATCAGGTTCTAGGTTAGAAGTGGTTGGGCTCTGCTGCTGGCTTGAACTTTTTCCCAAACTCCACGTAGAGCTGGAGGATCATGAAAGGGCAATGTTTGTTTTCGAAGTGAAAGCTAGGATTGGTTTGAAATTTGCTCTAGCAATAAATATCCTGCTTTTCCATTGTTCTCGACTTCTTAATTTATCCCAAAGATACCTGGATTGCTTTCCTTACATAACAATACATAGGTGAGTCATTACCAGCTCTTCCATCATGGCTATGAAGAGCTGGGTTCATTATGGATAAAATTACTTTTCAGTGTAGTTTTTCATCTTCCTCTGTCATTTTGATGATGGAAATTAAAAATGTACCATTTTCCTCCTTCTGACTGGAAAGAGCTGCTTGTGGTTTTTAAGGAATGATCTTGGTAGCACCTCAGAGTCTTTCTATTGAGGTCTAAACTGGCCAGGTTTTATGAGTTAACTTTGAAGTGTTTTCCATTTTCTCTTGCCTGCTGTCCTTGGACAAACAGATTTATGGATTTTGACTCTGAATCCATAATAACCCAACTTGCAGTTATATTCAAAAATTTGTACCATCTTTCATTGTTCAAAGTGTAAGTTGGGTATTGGATCTCTGCTATTATTATTTTTCCTCCTTTGTTTTCTATAGAATTGTGTCATTTTTCAGTAGCAGGAATTACTTGTAACCAAATCTGTGCTTCAGCTCAGGAAGGTAGAATACTATATATTCTACTAGTCACATGCTGCCTACTATTCCATAAATCCTTGGGAATTAGTTGTCATATCTGAAAATCTCGGATTCCCCTCCTGCTGCATGATGCTACTGGACAGCTTTCTGCTTATTAATTCTCTTCCCATTGGTCTTCTGCTCCAGTTCCTGACTAGATCTGATGCTGTTGTCCATTCAGGAGTCTGCTGCAGTTTATTCCCTTCACTGAACTGATGGATCCTTCAGCAACCAGGATTAGAAAGGGGGATATCAGTGGTTGGGTTTATTTTATCCAGCTGTGGAGAGGAGTAGGGTGTTCTCCAGATTCTGAGCCACACACAGGGACTGAACTGCTTAGAAGTGATTAATGAGTATGGGATTCGGTATTTTCTGTAAAGGATGTGCAGTTCTAAATCAATACAGTTTAATTTGACCACTTCTCTCTCAAACTGACATTTTGGGGGGTTTTAGGTGCTCTACAATATTATGAATATGGTTAAACATGGAAGCTTTTACATCAAGGGTGGCAACAGTCTTAAAATATCAGCAGCTGGGCTGAGTGAGCAATTTGCACATTGATGCACCAAACAAGTGTGCACCTGCACAGTCCTGTGCTCCATCTCCTTCCCTGTCCTCCCCTTTGGAGCTGGCAGGAAATGGGAACTGATGAAAATCTTGCTCTCCAAATACTTCACATCCTAATTGATTTCAAGTCCCCGCTGGATTTGCTGGAGTGGAGCCAGAAGGAGTGCAGGCACCATTCACTAATGATGCAGAGAAACCCAGCACCCCCCTGGTGTGCTTGAATGGGTCTTTTTTGGGTCCAACATGTTTTAAAAGAAAGGAGGAGTCAAAAATGGTTTTGACAACCATCTTCTGGTTATTTTTGACGTAGGACTTGGCTGTGGATGCTGAGATGTCTTCCTACTTACTTTTGACCACAACATTCAGGGATTTTTGAATGTAGCTATGAGTCTTTTCCAGAGCATTTTAGAACTTAAATACCTTGAATAATTATTTAAAATACAGACTCTTT
The DNA here is from genome assembly GCA_013400575.1 of Peucedramus taeniatus. Classification (NCBI taxonomy): domain Eukaryota; kingdom Metazoa; phylum Chordata; class Aves; order Passeriformes; family Fringillidae; genus Peucedramus; species Peucedramus taeniatus. The sequence continues at coordinate 750,410 of WBNO01004517.1, forward strand.
TTTGTTGTTGGCAGTAGGTACAAGCTTTTGGAGTCCAAATTAGAATCCACGCTCAAGAAGTCTCTGGAAATAAAAGAAGAAAAAATTGCTGCTTTGGAGGCTCGTTTGGAAGAATCGACAAATCTAAACCAGCAGCTGCGTCAGGAACTGAAAACAGTAAGGGAAAGGGCATTTTTTTATAATATTAGATGAGCTGTTGTTATTTCTGTGCTTTTTGGGTAAGACAGCAAAAAATGGGCATCATTCAGGTCATAGAAAGCAGGATAAAGGTGTGAATGTTTAAAGACTGTGTCGAAATCACATGAAAAGTTGTCAAGCTTATGCACCGGCCATGAAAACGTCAGCTGGATAAATAATCTGGAGTTGATTTGATTTGGGATGTCATTCCCATTACATTTTCTGGCCTACCTTGAGCAGCCTGAGTAGATTGATTAAAAAAAGAAATTCTATCCCTTGGTTGTAGAATTTTAGCAAAAAAGTTGGGGGATACAGTTAAAAACACTGAAATAAAATAGAAAGGAGAGATCTGCTGTTTGTTTGGGTTAAACTTGCCATATCCTTAAATAATTTGTACATCATCTACCCAAACATGTACAAAAAACAAATTCATAAATGCAGTAACAGCACTTCCTGTTCTTTGAGAAGGGTCATGGTCAGGTAATAAAGTAATACATTTGGACGTACAAAATGGAAAATTCTAAACCTGACCTAAGTTGTCCTAAATAATTCCAGGTGAAGAAGAACTATGAAGCTCTCAAGCAGAGACAAGAAGAGGAAAGGATGGTTCAGAATTCTCCTCCAAGAAGTGGAGAAGGAAATCAGTCTGTCAATAAGTGGGAGAAAGAAAATCAGGAGACGACTAGAGAATTATTGAAAGTTAAAGATAGATTAATCGAGGTGGAAAGGAATGTAAGATGTGTTTTAAATGTGATTCTGCTGGTAATTGTTTGTGGTGAGCGGTTTCAGTTATGCAAATGAGGGTGCTGTTAAGACACTTTAATTTATCACCTTGTTTCCATCCCATGCAGAATCTGAATTAAATACAGTGTGTGTAGCAGCTGGATTCTGCTCTGTGGGATGCCATAAAGCACTTGACAGGCATTTAAAAAGGAAATGTGAAAACCTGAATTTGCCCTTTTGAATCCACAGCTCACTCTCTCAAATCCTTGTTATATAATCCCTATTTACATCAGTCCTGTAGGTTACTCTCCTGTTTCTCCATAGATGCAACATCTGTTACCTGTTTTTCCAGTGATAAATCCCCCCAAAGTGTGTTTGTTCTGCAGTTTTATCCCACCCTGTAAATCTCTGCCTGGTCCTGCTGCTTTCTATGGTCTGGAAAACACTTCTGGTTTATCTTGGAGTTCCTGGAGCAGCTGTGAGCTGAGGTTTTCTGTGGTTTTAAACCTCCAGAACGCGACGCTGCAGGCGGAGAAGCAGGCGCTGAAAACGCAGCTCAAGCAGCTCGAGACACAGAACAACAACCTGCAGGCCCAGATCCTGGCCCTGCAGAGACAGACTGTGTCCCTGCAGGAGCAAAACACTACTCTGCAAACTCAGAATGCCAAGCTGCAGGTAATGCTGCCTTAGTTTGCTTTCAAAAATAAAAATAAAGGTTTTTTTTCCAAAGGAAAACTTAAAATACATCATTATCATTAGCTTTAAGATCACATTTGGCTTCCTGCAGAGATGGGGGAAAGAAGGTGACGTGAAAAATCTGCACTCAGCAGTCAAATAATAGTTTGTTTGCTGATGAATAACTACATTTTTTAGAAGTTTGTCCAATGTAAAATCTTGACTTTATACTTAGAAATAGAGTAGATTCTCTTATCTAGTCTTCCAGGATTCCTTGAGTTTTTTTATTGTATTTATACATCTAAATTAGATCAGGGAAGTAGTGTGTCCAACCGTATTCCAATAAATTTTACCAATTTTTATAAATATATAAAAACCCAAACGTAAAGCCATACCTAAGAGGAAAATCAAGATACTGAAATACAGAAGGTTTTCAAAAAACCAAAAGAAGATGGAAAGCTACATAAATATGTGAAGACGTGAATTTAGATAATCGAGAGGCAGTAAAAAAAGGTAATGTGGGACCATGGAAATTATAAAAATGGTCATCCCCAGGGTCTTGCACCTCTTCTTGCCAGAATTCAGATGTTGCCCTTATAGTCGAATAGGGTTATTAAATATGTATCCTTTTATTTAAACATTAAATATTCTTATTAATCAATTCAATGCTTTTTGGACTTCTAAGAATCAAAACTCCTTCAAAAGGGGTTAAAAACCCCACAATGCAGCAGAAATAGTAAAGAGTATCATAAAGGCTGGAGGGCTGATGGAAATCAAGATGTCAGGGACTGTTGAAATGGAGCAAATAATGCATTTGGTGGATGCCTGGAGTCTTCTCCTGGCTGTTCCTGGAAAGCAGAACGTTGTTGTCCCATGGATGCACTTTCTGCTGCCATGTTGAAATGTCATTAGTGCACAGCACCCCAGTAAAACAGGACATTGGTGCACACCCTGTGCCTCTTCTAGTTGTTAAAAACCAGTGGATATGACATGGAAATATCCCATTTAACCAGTTGAGAGGAGCTTGCTGGGATCCAGAACTCTTTGAGTACTTTGTAATTCCCTTCATCAAAAAAACCCAGGAATATCTATGTAGTTCCTTTTTTGCCTCTTGCCCAGCAGCACAGGTCTTTCCTCTCTGGCAAGACACTTCTCCATGAACTGCAAATCAAAGTGGAAGTTGAAATATGTTCAGGAAAGTCGAAGTGGTGAGCTGTTGGCTAAATTTAAATTGCAGACTGAGCTGCTCTACCTGGACTGTGCCAAAATTGTTCCGCGGCAGCTAATTCTTCTCTTCCTCCTGATACCCATAAGGAGCAGCTGAGGGAAAGGATGTCTGAAAGGGTAACTGGGAATTCTGACCTAACCAAACTCAGGATTCAGCCTGGGAAGTTTCCCAGCACACCCATGCCATCAGACATGACTTCATTTTCTGTGAAAGATTCAGCTTTCTCATCTCTAACAAGGAACACTGCAGTTCCAGCAGGAAGAAATTTGTTCCCTGGTAACAGCAGGAACTGGAGTGAGAGATGGAATTTTTTTCCTTAATAGATAGCCCGAGGGTATTAGAAGGCTCAGTAGTTTGTGGTTTCATCTCTTGAACAGGAAAGACAAGGAAGCTGATGCAGGTCAGGTGACAAGCACCAATTCTTTAAGATACCAAATGATTTCTCCAGAGGCACAAAAAGTGAAATTGTTGGTTGGTTGGGGTTTTTTTAAACTGTTTATGTTGAAGGCTTTAGTGTATTGATACACATGAATACTGTTCTGGGACAGTTGTTGGAGAACTGGTGCTGTTCCACAAAAGAGCACAGAACAGAGCATGGGTAGTTCCTTCCAGGTGCTATTATTTATCTCCCTCTCTCTGTTAAATGGATGTTCCTGTTGGAAGTCTCATTGTGAAGGAATGTGTGGATACCACAAAGATTTTATGGTGACAGTACAGAATTTTTAAAAAAATAAATCTCCATGCCAGTATGAAAGTCCCTATTATTTTAGTCATGTCACAGATTTGGCTTTTATTAGGATCACCGGTGATCCATTTCTCCAGGGTATCTCAGTGCTGGGGGAAAACGGCCCTGTCAGCAAGATAACATTTTAACAGATTGTGAAAGGTAAATAATAATTTGATCCACCCCTGTCAATTTAATCACATGCTTCAGTGCTTTCTGCTAAAAAATATTCTTGGAACATTTTGAATTGGAGCTGTCTCCTGGGATATAAGAAAAGGTTGTCAGTGGAACAACCAGAAAGTCGTGGAGGGTTAAACCCAAGAAATCTTTAGGTGGGAGATAAAATAACGCAGACTGCGCCACGTTTCTGGCTGCAGGTTGAGAATTCCACGCTGAACTCCCAGAGCACGTCCCTGATGAACCAGAATGCGCAGCTGCTGATCCAGCAGTCTTCCCTGGAGAACGAGAACGAGGCGGTGCTGAAGGAGCGCGAGGACTTGAAGGGGCTCTACGAGGCCCTGCTCAAGGACCACGAGCGTCTGGAGCAGCTGCACGAGCGCCAGGCCGCTGAGTACGAGTCCCTCATTGCCAAGCACGGCAGCCTCAAATCTGCTCACAAAAATCTGGAGGTGGAGCACAAGGACTTGGAGGATAGGTAAATACTCGGGAAAATGAGTCTGCCATTCAGTAGAAATTGCTCTCTAAGAAAATGATAGAATTAATAAAATCGCCATCACTCAATCACTAGATATATAACTTTAATGGAGGTCATTTCATCAGAATTCCTTTTTTTTAGTCATTCCACAAAAGGAAGTAAATATTGTCTTTGCAGGTACAATCAATTGCTGAAACAGAAAGTGCAGCTGGAAGAACTGGAGAAGGTTCTCAAGACAGAGCAGGACAAAATGCTGCAGCAAAGTGAGAAACATGAAACTGTGGCAACAGAATATAAAAAACTTCGGGATGAAAATGAAAGGTAAAGAGAATTGTGGCACCTGAGCACCTGCCAGTGCAGCCTAAACAAGTGGTGTGTTCTTCACATTTCTTTGATACCTGACACTGCTATTCCAAATATTCAGGATCCCACAAAAATAATCATTATATTCTGAAGGGGACATGTGGATCAAAGGGACATGGCAGGGCCCAGGAGGGGCAAAAGGAGCCCAGGAACAGATATGTGTAACTTCCATGATTGCCAAATTTTGGGCCATTCCTGTTTTGTGTTGGCCGGAAATCCTGGCTGTTTTGTAAGATTCTTCTATTCTGAAAAGTGGCATCTTAGTTGTGATTTAGAGATGCTGCTTTGTACTTAAATATACAGAGAGCAGTGCTTGGCTCAAAGGCAGAGCACATTCCTAGGAAAATTAGGCTTGGATAACATAGAGTATGTGACAGTAAGGAATTTGTATATATATTTTATGGAGTAGTTGGAAATGTCATGTTTCAGAGGGAGTGTGGGTAACAAATTATTTCCAGCACTCTTTGGTGGTGTTTTTGCATCCCAGGCTCACTCACACGTACAATCAGCTCCTGAGGGAGAATGAAGTGCTACAAACTGACCACAAGAATCTGAAAACATTATTGAACAATTCCAAACTGGAGCAAACACGGTTGGAAGCTGAGTTTTCCAAACTCAAGGAGCAGTACCAGCAACTGGATATTACATCAACAAAGTTAAATAATCAGTGTGAGGTATGTGGGAATTCTGCTGTTTGTAATGTCTGGAATCATTGGAATATTTTTATAACTGTATATATAAGTTCATAAAGTAATATGAAGTGCTGGAGTATCAGTCATTTATAGATAATGAAGTGGATCCAAAGACTAATTAATTTGCCTACTGTACAGGCAATACACAATTTCACGCTCATATTAGGGAAACTGGTTTAAATTACTTAAAGCATCAAAGAGGCTTTTATCAGTTGATTCATGATTTCATTTTGAGTTTGATTTGACTGTAAGAACCCCTCTGTAGACCTGAATTTTCTTCATAATCTCATTATCTGTGTGTAAAATACACTCTCATATAAATGCATGGGCAATTTCATCTGTTTTAACAGCTGCTGAGCCAACTTAAAGGAAACCTGGAGGAGGAAAACAGACACCTGCTGGATCAAATCCAGACCTTAATGCTGCAGAACAGAACATTACTGGAGCAGAACATGGAAAGCAAGGATCTCTTCCATGTAGAGCAAAGGCAGTACATGTGAGTTGTGAAAACAGGGAAATCACTGTGATTAGGGCAGTGACACCAATACCAGCATTTTTTTAAAAAAGCTTTTGTTAAATATGGAATTTAACACATTTGCTGCTTCTGAAATGTTTCTCTTTAAAATAGGAATTTCAATAATAAATGTAAAACAGATAACTCAAAATATCAGCATTATATTTGTAGTTCTAAAGGATCAGTGCAACTATTCATTACTGATGATGCAAATAAGGAATAAAACTGATATTTATTCCTCATTCTAGTACTGGCAAAGTTTAGATTTGTAATCACTGTATTTGTAGATGGATAATATTCATACATGAGCCTACATACATTGTAGATTAATTTGTAGATTTGTAATCTAAACTTCTTTAGTGGACTCGAGAGAAGAAAAAATATGCTTACCTAAATGATAGAGCACTTTATTTAAAAAGGAGGAATGTATAAAAAAGGCAAATGGAATTTTATTCCATTTTATATCTTGAAGTTAAGCCTAAGGCTGATTGTTTGCTGTATCTCTTGCTTTTTCAATAAGAAACAAGTATTACATAAGAATTCCTCACAAAAGGTGACAGTTCTCAGGTAACAGATTCCCAGAGGAACGTGCCACCAATGCATCCTGTATATGTTTTTGAAGCATAAATTATCGTTAATTTCTGTTTGCAGTGACAAACTAAATGAATTGAGGCGGCAGAAGGAGAAACTGGAAGAGAAGATAATGGATCAGTATAAATTTTATGAGCCATCTCCACCAAGAAGGTACTGATGAACGTGATGTAAAATAAAACACAGCTCTAAAGCACAGCAGACCTGTTCTGTTCCCACTGAAAATCGAGATTCCATTACATTAGTGGTATCAGAATCACGTCTGTCTTGCATAAAAATTAGGAGACTCTGCAGGCCTAAGCAGTGTGTTATAAATGCAGTGAATGTGCTGTGGTTTTGATGACAGAAGGGGCAACTGGATCACCCTGAAGATGAGGAAGCTGATCAAGTCCAAGAAGGATGGGAACCGCGAGCGCCTCAAGTCGGTGACGCTGACGCCCACACGCTCCGAGTCCAGCGAGGGATTCCTGCAGCTGCCCCACCAGGACAGCCAGGACAGCTCCTCTGTGGGCTCCAACTCCCTGGAGGATGGACAGACTCTGGGCACCAAAAAGAGTAGTAGTGAGTACTGCAAACCACTTGATTCCATGAATAAACCTTGGCTAAATGTTGGAAAAGACTGTGTGTTGTGGAGGATTTGTAAAGATCATTTTTAAGTCTGTAAGAATGAAGCCTAAATTAATTAATTAAGAACAGAACTTCTTGGAAACTCCCTGAAGTGTTTGTGCAGAGCTAGTTTTGAGCATTTCTGTATCTCAAAATGTAAATCTTAAAATGCACTCACAGTGCCTGGGTAAGACGAAGCAGGCACTGGGTCAGGTGAGCAGAATTTGGGATAGAATGTCAGGTGTCACCACAAGGACCCTTCTTGTTTCTCCCTCTTGTCCCAGCATGACTCTTTCCCCTTGTCTTGGAAGTGTTTTCCGAGCTGTGGCTGTGCTAACATCCTTGAGTTGTTAAAAACACCTTCTGTCTGAAGGTGTTCCCTCAGCATCTCACAAAACCAGCACTGAAATTTGGATATGCAACAGGAAGTGTTAATGTAGAAACACAACCTGTTAAAAATACAGAAATTGTTACTGATCCTGAAGTTGGAGTGAAGTGATTGAGAGGGAGAATGAGGACTTACGGAAGTGTGATTAGATGAAATATTCCAGGCACAATTTGCTGACCTTGAAAGATTTGATAGCTGTCCCATTAGGATGCCCATGATATATAAGGCCAGATTCTGTTTATTATTATTTATTATCCATGTTTTTTGTTCCTCACTCTTGGTATGAATCATAAACTGCCCAGTTTCTCACAACTTGAGAGATAGTTACAGCCAGGTTATCAGGATGTAATGGTTCTTTTTAATAGCTATGCACCAAAAGCATTTTGGCTGTGCATGTAAAAGCATCAGAATCCATGTGCATTAACAGTCACTTCCAATGTTTGCACTACTACTTTTAAATTTAATGTATTGGGTTTCAAAAGACAGCAGGTCTGGGGTTTGTGCCAGCTGTGAATTACAACAGCCATTATGATGTGGTTTTTTTTCTTCTGTGCTTCTTGCAGAAGCTTAGTCAAAGTTGAAAACATCCCAAAAAATGCTATTTCAGGAAAAGTTAAAATCAGATCTGTATTTTTTTAACAGCTGAAGAAAAGTTCAAAGGGTACATTTTAGCACTTTTGTTACTAACTTATCCCTTTGGGGAGCTCAGCCTTTTTCAGTGTAAGCTTCAAAACAGGTACTTTTAAACTTTTTTAAAAAGCAACTGTTGCTTTTACATCCAAACCGTGAGTGGTGTGGAACTGGGGAGTGACTGAAGCTGTTCTGGATGTGTGTCAGTGGGAACTGAGAGTGTGCACGCTGTGGTTCAGCCCATCTGCATCTGTGTCAGCAATGTCATGTTCTGGAAGGGCTTTTCTGTGACAGTTTTCTTTGCATGATCCTTGGGACCTTGTAATGTGCAGTTACCCTCCTGGGGAGCCACGGCTGCAGTTACAGTGGCTGAGCCTCAAAAGAGGTTTGAAGCTGTTCAGACCTCATTAATTTTCTACTCCATGGACCTTGCTCATGTTCCCCTTAATCCCAGTGTATTTATCCACAAACTGGAAGGGCTGATCTAATTCCGGATCCTAACCTTCCTCCATTACACATGTCGCCATGGAGACCACAGTTTTGGAGACAATTCGGATGCATTTTGTGCCAACTCAGCTCTGACAGTCTCTGCGACAGAGATCTGAGACAGTTTGTGCCTCACAAAGCAGAGAGAATATCTCAGTGTGACAAGTGCTGGTGATGGTGCAAATTTTGCAGTCTGCTTCTTCTGCTCCTAGAGTGACTGTACGTCCTAAATCCCAGGATATGGGGTCCTTTCTTTTCCGTAGGAAGCAGTTTGGCAGTAGCAGCTTCCACTGAAGGAGCTACAGGAGGGAGCAAACGTGTGAGTGCTGCCTGTCTGTGCCAGTGCTCAGGTGTTGGAGCTCTCTGTGCTGGCTGAAGGCAGCTCTGGCTCTGGAAGAGTTCTGTGCCACCCTGACCTCCAGCATCTGGGGAAGGAGCTGGTTCCAGCGGGAGCTGCTGAGGTGAAATGTCCTGAGTGTCCTTGAGGAGGCAGGAGAAGGCAGCTCACCTTCCCTGGCACAAACCAGCGATGTTCTGAACTGGAGGACTGAGTATCTGACACAGAGATCTCCAGGATACACAGGGCTCACACCCCCCCATTCCCTATCAGAGATATTGATTTCAAAAGTATTTGCTGTGTGTGACATCGGTAGTTTTTCCTCTTTTGTGGGAGGTGATGGAGATTGGGTTTTTCCAACACAGGCCACTTTCTCATGCAAATGTTTCCAGGTGAGCTGTTATCTCCCTGGGAAAGGTGATCTTGGCACAAAAATCAGGTTACCCTGTTCTCAGAGAACATCACCTGAGGTCTCACCGCGTGGCCAGAGCCTGTGTCTGATCCCTGTGGGAAGGAGGGGGTGCCTGGAGGGCTTTTGCTGTCCCAGTGCAGGTTAATCCTGCAGGAAGTGCAGGGTTACTCTTGGCTGACCTTGGCGTTTCATGCCTGCTGGAAGTATAGCCTCCTTGTTCTTAGGTACTGCCCACAGATTATTATTGATCACCCCTAATGATCAGGTGAGTGCCATGGATCTGACACCTGCTCTATGCAGAGCTTTTCCTCTGGATGGGGCCATTCTGAGCTTTTCCGGAGAACACCCAAGGCAGGCAGAGAGGATTTTTGTTTTCTGTGGAAAAATACAGATATCTGTTGCTGGCTTCCACTTCAGCCATTTCAGGAAATTAACAAGTTCCCAAGGAATTAGGGCTGTTAGTAAACTGTCATCTCTGCTAGGAACACCAGTAGCAGGTATGCCTTGTCACAGAGGGAATAAAAGGAGTGTTCTGGGCTCCATTTTCCAATACCGAGGCATTTTGAACATTTCTGCCTCATATTTTCTTCTGTGCATGAACAAGAACATGTCAGCATTTTAATACAGAATTTCCCGGAGGATTTAAGGCAGGAGAAGAGTTACAAAATGGGATGTTTCCTGCTCTGTTGAGGAATTCTGCAATACTCATCATTCATTTTCAGCTCAGAAAGCAAGAAGGTATTCATGGAACACTGAAAAGAAAAAGAATAGTTGATTTCTGCTGTAGCTCTGCCATCCCAGGATTAATTATTATTATTAGTATTCCAGGACATTTTCTGAGGTGAATTCTGTGCAGATATTACTGACATGGTTTCCCCTCCAAGCATTTTGCCTTTTGATGCAGGATTTGCAGGACATCAGTGGTTGCAGGGTAGTTTCCTGGTGGGCACAGTTGCTGAGAGCCATAAATCAGCCCTTTTGGAGGGGATCTGTGTTAATGGACAGGAAGGACAGATGACTCAAATGGTTTTTGAGCATCCTCTGGTTACTTTTTCGTAAGATTAATGAGTTTTTAGTGAAGAGGAGTCAGTTATCTTCCATAAAGGATTACAGAGGGATGGATGAGTTATTTTGTCTGTAAAGGATTACAGAAGTTACAGAGGAATTTTTTTTTCTTGTGCCATTTAGATGATTATAAAAAGTAGAGATAGAACAGAATAACCTCTGTGGTGGGATTGGTTTGTGAACCTGTTCCTGTGGGTGCAGACATGGGAAGAGCTGATGGAGAGGGAGGAATAGGGAATATTTCACTGCCAGGGTAGCTCATGTGCACTTGTAAATGATATATATGATATATATGCACTGCTCTGTACACAGAACTGCTGTGTGCCAGGCTGGGGGAGCCCCTCCCAAAAGGGGCTGCAGAGACAAAGCAGGCAGAGCATGGTCTGACAGAAACCAGAGCTGCTGCCATCTCTGTAGAAATCACCACTTTGGGGAATTCCATCCTGTGTCCCCTTCTGGATCTTTCCATGGTGGCTCCTGTGCCTGGCATCAGCCCCCAGACTTACCCAAGGCAGGTCAGCAGTTCCTGATGCAGAGTTCCCGACTCCAAGGACAAGATTAACTCGTGACTTCCCCCTCCTCCCTCTTTTAATGCTATTTGTAATTTTAACTCTGTAATTCTGCTGGTAGAATTTAACTTGGTTTTCCTTGGGCCCTCCCAAAACGTTACAGCAACACTCATATTTGGATTTTCTTTTGCTGTTTTGTTTTTTTTTTTCCTTTGGTGTTTTTTCAGCTAAAATATTTGCACATTTGAAGCAGATTGATTTTACCAAAAATATTGCCCACAAATTATATTGATCAGAAGGCCCTTGCAGGTTTTCTGTGAGACAGTAGATGACCAAAGTTATTACTGAGCACAAAATGGAAGAACTGAAGACTGATGATAGACCATGTCCTCTTAGATTTGCAGGCAAAGCATTACAGAAGTTATTAATCCCACAAAAAAATGATGTGAACATATTTTAACATAGAAATTGTACTTAGAGTTGCTTTCATTTTCAGCTTTTTTTGCTTCACATTTTTCTTTATGTTCAAAAAAATTGCTGTTTTCCACAGTAAAAATTACATAGTGGTCAATTCCTGTAATCACCTGGAAAGAAGTTACATTTATTTTTTAAGAGCTTCATACTGTATTACCCTCTGCACTGTAATTTTCAGTGCATTTCTGAGTTATCTATGGAAGTTTTCCTAGTGCAGTTTTCCTGTTTCAGTGTACTTTCATATTTCATTATCACCCCGAAGCAGGAGAATGATAGCTTATAGCATAGCATACCTAGCTTTAACTCAGACATTCATTTCTGTCCTTAGTTTCAACATTTAACTTCCATCTATTCTTCTCCCTTTTTTCTTTCATTTCCCTGTTTCCGTTTTTCCTCATGCTATGACATAAAAGTGGGTGCACTGAAAAGACTGCCCTTTTTGAGGAACAGACCGAAGGAAAAAGACAAAATGAAGGCCTTCTACCGTCGCTCCATGTGTAAGACTTTATGACAGTTCAGCTTCTTCTCAATGGCTACACTGGCTTCCGTTACTAATTTTTCACTAACCTCTCCCTGGACTGCGCTCTATTTTTCCTCCTCTTTTGCAATGTGCAAGTCCTGCTACAGTACAAGGAGCTGGAGCTTTTTCTTTTTACTTTCCCCCCCCACCTTTTTTTTTTTTTTTTAAAAAAAAAAAACTTTGGCACTGAATACTTTATATCTGTGCAGCTGTGCACACACATGTAGCCACACGTTCCCATGCACATGCATATAATCTATTCAGTGCCTTGTGACTGCATATATTTGTATACATAGCTGTCTATATACACATGGCCCCATGTGTATATGAATTTACAGTGCACTGTGTTAGTGGAAATGGTTTAAATGACACGTTTCGTAAGCCTTTTGTTAAGAAGTCACTGTAATTTTTTTCGCTTAAAGCAAGTGTAGGAGATTGTGCAAGGCTCTCTGGTGGTCTGTCACTCTGCGAGTGTTCATCAGTTCTCGTTGCCAGAATGCTGCATTGATTTCTTTTGTTTCGTTTTATTTTCTAATGAGGGGTGGACAGTTTTCTCGAGTTTGGGGAAATAAAGGTGAATATCATCAGATGTGGTATTTTTCAGATCCTCTCTCTGTTGCTCTGTAAACCCCAGTGTGCCTGCAGTAACCTGCACTGTACAAGGATCCCGTGTCAGCGCCGGCACTCCATTGTATGAGCACCCGTGCCCGTTTTGTCCCCGCTCATCCCATTTTCTCATGGCAAGCAGCTGGCAGAGCCTCTAACAGCACCTGGCGCATGACGATCCCTGACAAACCCGTTTTGAGCACCTCCCTGGGCTCAGGAGCCTGAGCCCCCTCCCTCCCGCCGAGCCTGTTGCATGCGGTACCCGGGGTGTGGTTTGCTCCTGCCGGCTGCACGCGGCGCTTTAATGCTTAGAAAACTGTCCGACCTTTGCAATGCAAATTAACAACCGGAGCAGGTACATTGCCCACGCTGATCATTTGCTTTCATTTGCATCCCAGCCATGAATGACCTGGTGCAGTCCATGGTCCTGGCAGGAGGACAATGGACAGGTAGTTCTGAGCATCTGGAGGGTCCTGATGATATATCCACGGGTAAAAGGAGGAAGGAATTGGGAGCTATGGCCTTCTCTACTACAGCTATCAACTTTGCCACTGTCAACTCCTCCACAGGCTTCAGATCCAAGCAGTTGCTAAATAATAAAGGTATAGGTAGAAGCTTTTTGCACCATGATGTAACTATGTAAATATTGGTTTCACTTAATGTTTTAAGTTTTTCAATCTTAATAATTGAGTTGCAGTGCTAAGATAATGAACTGGTTTAATAACTGCAGTTATAAAATGTTTCAAGGTTTTTCCTATAGAATGTTTCCTAAGTAAAAATGGATTGCTTTGAAAAATATTTTCATTTTTACTATTTTACCAATTATAAGTATTTTAATAATCTTTCCACTTTATTTTATTTTACATCTTCCTTTATGTCTCTGTGTGTAGATACTACATCCTTTGAAGATGTAAGTCCACAAGGTATTAGTGATGATTCTAGTACAGGATCAAGAGTTCATGGTAAGATGTGAGCTTTAGTTAAATGAATTAAGGATATATGATGTGAATGTTCGTGAATTTGTGAAAATACAGTGAATGGATGGCATCATTGCAATGAGCATGCTCTCTCTGATTTTCATATCTCTCAAATGTATTATATCATTTCTTCAGATTCTCCTTTCTCTCTTAACTACTACATCAGACAGATGTTCTGTATCTCTGGAAGAAAGTATTTGTGAAGTGCATCTGAACAGGATCAAAACGTTTTCCCTTTTAGTTGGAAAATGTTTAACTTCTATTTGGAGTTAATAGTAAATAAAGGAAGTTAGCATTTAAATCTTAAAAAATCAAGTCCAACTCTGGCCTGAGTTTTCAATGTTTATTGTTCAGTGAACCCCAAATTTGCCATGTGCTGTAGTTTATAAAATCATTACGTGTTCCTTCAAGCAAAGCTTTGAAGTGAAAAATAGGCTATTAATAGAAGTGAAGTTTTAACTGTGCTATAAACATTTACAATGAGTACAAGCAGCAAACATTTTTGAGGCTTCTAACAATGCATTTCCCTTGTATTGGCTTAGGAGTACAGGACTTTATCTGTGCAGATGCTCTTGCTCCTCCTGTCCGTGGCATTCCAGCCCTGTGCAGGGTTCCCTGTCAGATCTGTTGTAAGTGACCTGACTACAGCAGCCCCTGCATGCCTCTGTCTGAGCCCTGCTTCCCCATTGAGCACTCAGTTTCAATTCTAAACTAGACTCTTTCTCTTTTCCTCTCCTCTGTACCTCGCTATTCCTGTAGTGCCCTTTTCCAAAGTGTCCTCTTGGACCGCCTGGAAATTCCTTCGCTTTCTGATCTGTAAGAAACCACTTTGTTCCCATGGGCATGTTCAGCCTGGGAGGTCGTGCATGATCCTCTGAGCATTCTGTCAGCAGAATGTGAAGGTGCTGTGTCCTCTGCTAAAATGTTGTTCATCATGGTGTCTCCTAATTTTCCATTCAGCTTCCAGACCAGCCAGCCTTGATAGTGGCAGGACATCCACTAGCAATAGCAATAACAATGCTTCACTCCATGAAGTCAAAGGTATGCTGGGGGTGAATTCACATCCTTGCTTCATTTCCATTCTTTTCTCTGTAAGATCATCCGTAGAGGTTAAAAAACCCCCACAACCAAAAAACTCCCACTGAACAGTACAGCCTGTGCTTTCTTGAGTGTTTCACAGCCTTCATTCCCCAGATTAGAAGCACAGGTATTTTATGGTTTTAGTAAATATTAAAAGGGTGGTGTTAGTTTTAAGTTACCAACTATTTTAAACCAAACCTAACCTGGATAATATTGTTACAAAATAAGAATTCCCCCCCAAATTACTTTAAAAGATTTTTAAGCTAAGAAGTTGCTCCTTTTTTTTTTCTCCAAGCATCCTCCTGCACTGCACTGCTGCTGTGAGCTCTGTGCTGTACAACTGCACAAAATGGCACATGTGATTCATGCTAGAAGCCTTTATATTTTGGTTTTAATAGATTATTAACATCCCTGGATTTATCAGTATTCTCTAAATTTTATGTATTAAGAACCCTGATATATTTTTGTATCTCGTGCCTTTTTTAGCTGGAGACTGTTGTACAGACTAGACTAGAGCACTGCCAGCTCAAGACTTCATTTAATATTCATGGCTTGCATCTCTTAAATGGTGTCTGTTTGTTTGGAAATTTAAGAAAGAATGCTAGCTGAATATTTCTAATAGTTTATTTTATATGTGTTCGATTGTTCCCTTCTGTAAAAGATGGCTTGAGGTCCTCCTCACCCCAGTGTACAGTGTCTGTACAGGATTAGGCATTTCCACTGTAAACAATTTATCTTGGTTCAAACTTAATTTCATTTCTTAGGAGTGACAGGAGGCTGGAAATACTTGATTATCCATCAGTATTTTTAAGCAATTCATAGTTACCGACAGATAAAATGAACTGGTGTTGTGGAATTTATTTTGCATCTAACACTATGTGCTTCCTTCAGGTCCCAGTTATAAAAAACCAGGAGTAACAGCAGGAATTTTTGGAAGCAGCATTCCTGAGTAGTTCTTGTTGGAGAAAATATTTTCTTTCCACTCAGTCCTTTGTATTTCCTTTAACATTTAATTACCCTGTGCCTCTCAGTGATGCTGAACAAGAGTGGAGATGTCTCTTTAACCTCTTGGAATATATTATTATGTAGGTGGAGGCCCAGATTATAAGTGAAAGGTAGTTTTTATAAAAAAAAAATGCCGTGTTTGAAGAGCTGCAAAAGGTAAGTCAGGGGAGTGTAATTTTACAGAGTAAAAAATAACAGCTGGGCTTTTTTTTTTAGAATAGAATGAAAACTGAATCTGGTAACATTCCAGATTTCAGTGGGGTTATACAGGTTTACAGCTTTTTGGTGTATTTCTAATGGAAATACTTACTGCCTTCCCCCCAAAGCAGGTGCAGTGAACAGCCAGAGCAGGCCCCAGAGCCACAGCAGTGGGGAGTTCAGCCTGCTCCACGAGCACGAGGCCTGGTCCAGCAGCAGCAGCAGCCCCATCCAGTACCTGAAGGGGCACACCAGGTCCAGCCCTGTGCTCCAGCACAGGACGCCCGAGACGCCGGAGAGTCGTGGCAAACAGACCAAAACGGGGTCCCCTGGCAGTGAAGTTGTCACTCTGCAGCAGTTCCTGGAAGAAAGCAACAAGAGTAACTCCAGTGAGGTCAGTGTAAGAGTACTTAACTATGCAGTGCCCCGTCTGTGGGCTCAGAATTAATGCAAGGCACAGGGAGTAGAATTCCTTAAAGATTTCTTGGAGCTGTCAGTCACACCTGCATTGAGAGGTCACAGGCACCGTCTCCTTATGCACTGTCCAGTTCCACCAGCCAGAAATCTGTGGAATTTTGCAGCTTGACCCTCTGTGGTCCCTGGGTTGGGTAGGAAAGTCGACCTGTACTGCCAAAGCTGTCCAGTGAATGGAACGCCTGGGCTCAGAGTGGGTTCACTCTTCTTCTTCCAATCCAGCAGCAGCTACTGTCACATCTGTCCCACATCAACCGCAAGGAAGATGTTTGACTTCATTCCCTGAGGAGACTCCTGTCTGCTTCAGTTTCATCATCTTAACAGTACTGGGAAACAAAAAGTGACCTTGGAGCTTATTGAAATCTGTGAGGAGTAAGATGAAGGGAATGTTTCTGTAAATCAGTGAGAGTTTCTAAGAAGCCCCAATTCAGCTCAACTCTGCTGGAATTCCAGGTTCTGCATCCCTGGTTCTTGAGCAGATCTGCCCAAGCTCCTGTAGGATATCACACTGTGGGATAAAGCCAGCCAGTCACTGTGACTGGGGCCTCTCAGGAGTGAGGATCCAGGGTTGCCTGGGGCAAGTGGCACAGGTCTGGAGAAGATTCTGCATTTTTTGATTAGATTTCACCCATGGTCTCCCTGAGAAGGATTTTGGGGTTTAAGCACTGGACAATACTCTTTTGGCAATATGAAATAAAAAACTCCACCTAAGTCATCAAGCCAGGTCCACTGCTGTTCACAAATCCCAGAATCCCTTTCATAGCCTCACAGACCCATTCTGGGTGGAAGGGTATTCAAGCTTTCCAGTCTTCTGCCGGAGCATCTCCCTAATGCCTTTAGCTCAATTCTTCTCCAGCTGTCTCTGGTACCGTTTTGAAAACAACTGCAGTCTTTCTTCATTGAGTCTGAATATTATTCACTTAAACTCTTTTTTTGTGAACTGTACAGAAGGCTCCTAAGTATGTATTGTGAATGTTTAATACTGCTCTTAGAGATGAGGAAAAAAAACCAAATCTTTGTAGAATTATTCACAATTGTAAATTGTTCATTTATGTCCGCAAAAATTGCTTAAGAAAAGGTAGAAATTGCAATTTAGAAACTTATGTTTTCTGGTTTTGCAGATGAAATCTGCAAGCGAAGAGAACCTTTTAGATGAAGTGATGAGAAGCTTGTCTGAGTCTGCGGAGCTGGCAGGGAGGGAGAAGCTCAGAAAGCAGCCGGCAGCTGGCTGTGGGATTGTGAGATCCCTGAGTGTCAGAAACACAGTTGATTTCTCAGATGGACGATCCCTCAAACCAGAACAGCTGGTAAGGCCCAGCCTCCGGAAGACTGAAGATCTCTACTTCAGTAGCTCTCCAATCAAATTCGCCCCCGGTGCCCAGGGGAAGGCCCGGTCCATGAAAGAAAAGATCCAAGCAACTGTGACCCAGCGACAATCCAGGGACTGCAACCCCTATGCCACCTTACCTCGTGCCAGCAGCGTGATTTCCACTGCAGAAGGAACCACCCGAAGGACAAGCATCCATGATTTTTTGTCTAAGGACAGTAGGCCGCCCGTGTCAGTGGATGCAGCCCCGGCCCCGCCTGACAGGAGTGCTCCGCCCAGCTCCAGTGAGTACTCGGCACTGCGGGTGTCCTCTCCTTGTGTTCACTGTGTGCCTGGCAGGGGGGAGCATGGCCCGCAGGGTGAGGCAGCTCCCACGCTCACACCACGTAATTTAGGAGGTAACTCTGAGCTTCCCAAGCCTTCCAGGATGGAAAGGCCAGGTTGTCGGGAGAGGACTTTGCCGAGCGTGGGTGTGTTCTGGGATAAAGCCAGCGGATCTGGGAATGGCAGTGCAGGGTCCTTCACTGTCCCCCAGCCGTTTTTATCCCTCAACACTGAGTTAGTCAGCAATATCAGTGGATTGCCCCCAAGATCCACCTCCAAAGCAGCTGACCAGGCAAACGTGCCAGCATTTAGGTCAGTGCTGAGGAGCCAGGAACAGCCTTGTGCTGCTCCAAAGGCTCAGGGTGATCCGCGAGCAGCTCTGACCAGGGACCCTGTCCCTGCCTCCGGCCCCAGCACTGGCGAGGCCCAGTCCCCACTGTTGGTCTCAGAAGATAACCAGACCCTGTGGTATGAGTATGGCTGTGTATGAAAGAAAGTTGTATTATTAAATATTTATGTCTAACATGCCATAAAGGTGTTCTCCATGTCTACTGGATGTCAGAGAAAACTTCCCTCCAATGAAGGAATCCTTCCTGGTTTATCCGCGGGGTGGTTGTTCCCTGTGGACGGTGGCTGTGGACTGTGGCATGTTTAAATGTGGAATTGTAACCCCACCAAAGTCTGCATGAAACATTAATTGCACTGTGTATATTTTGCATGCCTTTATAATACAAGCTCTATTTTTATTTGTCGCATATTGCAAATATTTTGGAGTTTTCGTGTTGGTTACTGCTGCATGTTAAACCAAGCGCATGCCCAGAACGGCGCAGGGAACAGCATTCCTGGGACAAGGACAGCACTGGCAGTGGAGCTTGAGCTCTCAGGGCTATCAGTAATACACTGAATATCTACCTGGAGGAAAAAAAAACTTTTCCTCTTCTTTCAAAAATGAGGTACTAATGGAAAGAAGCGTGTGGAGAGATCTCAGTGTCTTCTTACCCTTTTCATTTATGCTGTGTCATGCCATAAATCCACAAGTGCCCAGTAATCCAAATAATTCAGTGCCTCTAGTTTGCACAGTAAATATTAATTACTGTCCATACTGAGTAATAAACACACAGAGCATTCATAATTCTAAACAGAAATGATAATTCTTACAAAGAGGTGATAAGTACTCGCATGATACACAGCACTTGTCATGAAAAAATGACCTTTTCCACCTTTTCCCTTTGGTCGGCTTTGTCTTTCCAGTCATGGATACAACTGTGATGAAGTGCTTGGTTTTATCAGGGGTCAAATAACAGGCTCTTGTGATGCATAAGAATAAAAAACTGTCTTGAGTATGGTGGAAATTCATTTTTTCTTGTCAATGGAAGTACCACTGATGTAATAGAAAACAAATGGTGTAACAAAATAACTGAAAATGTTAAATTAATGCAGTTAAATAAAAGAAAAAATAACAAAGTTGCTTGCAGATTATGGGAGGATATGACTACTTCAGCAAATAACTCCTTAAATTCCAGATGAGCAGCTAAAGAGAAATGTTGAGATGTAATTAGTTGTTGTGCCACTGTTTCTGCACGTGCTGGAAACTTTGCAATGGTAAATTTAAACAGAGTTTAAAATTGTATCAGATTTAAGCTGTAATTACACTAGGCTTTTGACATGAGCACTTCTTTGTAAGAGGACATTGGTTATGCCAGTTGTGGGAGCTAAAATACATTATAAAAATTTGAATGACAGTATAGCTAGAGGAAAAATAATTAAAATTGAAAATACATATTGAAAACAACAAGTGTCACATTCTGTTTTGTATGGTTGCATTTATTCTGCCAGCAGTTTTGTGGCAGTCACAGAACCACTGTATGGGCTGAACTTTTAATTCCTTAGTGCTTAATTAGGGAGGGGCAGTGAATCCATAGCTCCCCAAGGAAGAGCAGCAGATATCCCACATGGGAGTCTGGAAAGGCTCTGTTTTTTATGGGAAGCTCTGCATTTCAGGAATCAGGGGGAGGATATTGAATGTCTGTGGAGAATAAAATGACTGTTTGAGGATGTGACGCTATCCTTCCCCAGGTCTGTACCACTCGTTATTGGGCTGATAAATCTCTCACTTCTCCCAGTACTGGGCACAGTCAGTTTTTGCTGTGTTCCCTCTGGAACTATCTCAGCAGCAAAAGAATGAGAAATCTGAGCTATATAATCTTAATTTCACACACATTTACTCTCACAGAGCAAGACCAGTGTTCTGGTCTTGGGTCGTGGCATTTGATACAGTTCATCTGTAGTTGTGCTGGGATTAGGTTGGAGGTGAAGAGCACCAGTATCCCAAGCGATGTGTGCACAAGGCATTTTGCAAGTTGTTTAAAGAATTACAATCTTAGCTCTGAGAGCCCTTAATACAAACTCATCCTGTGCTGCCAGGGTCTGGCTTTTCTTCCCTGTGCCCTGCAGAGACACTGGTCAGAACAAGGTGTGTAGCTGCTTTAGATCAACCCTGGCTGCAGAAGTCTTGGGTGTAGTGTTGCCTTCTCCTCTTGCTTAGGTTCTTAGACAGTCACACCTACAAAAACTTCCAGTATTGTCCTCAGCTTCCCTCTTAAAGCCAAGGGCTTTGGAATTGCCAAGCATGAGTGTCCTGGAGCATTAGTGTCTCCCGTCTGCTGGAGTTGGAGACTAACCTTGTCCAGCTCAAGCCACTCTGCACTATAAACTTGCAAGGAATTGCATTTCAGTTCTGAGGAGAATAACTTGTTTTGCTCCACTGAGTTCAGCAGCAGCAGAATGTTCTGCAAGAGAGTGTTTAATGGCTCTGAATAATGTCTTACTAACATTTGTTTTTTACATATGAGAAAAGAAAGTTGTCATGGACAGAAGGATCTTTTATTTTCTTCACTTTTTGGTCTTTAACAAGAAGTTTGTGGATGTCTGTCTATATTCAAATAGTGGAAGGTTCCATGGAATTCTTTCCATTCCAAATCCCTGCTGCTCCTCAGCCATGTGCATGGCAGGCTGTGAAACACATGGAGCCCTTGCTCATTCCTTGGTTCCTGGTGTCTTGGGCAGTGCTAAGTTAGGACTGCATGATACTGATAAACACTAAATATGTGGCTGCTGCCCAGAAAGGTTTTGTTGTTCCGGCTCAGCTGTTTGCTCACAGCTGAGGTTTGCCTGGCTCAGGGTTTGCTTGATGCTTTGCTTTCAGTGACTGGTAAATTCAGATGCTGCATTTTGCATGTTCAAGCTGTTGCATGCAAAGACAGTTTTGTGGTTTGTGGAACTGAATGTGGACGTTTCTGTTGGTGTGTAGCAGGTCAAAATACAATGAAAGAAGTTCTCTGCTAGGGTCAGTCAGTTATGATTGCATTTCATTATTGCTTTTTCTTTCCAGTTATGCAGAAATGTAGGGTTGGTGTAGCTAAGGGTGACATGTATCTGACTGTGGCTTTAGGAATAACACCTGGTTGTTTTAAATGCTGAGACAAATGTCAGTGAGTGTAGCTGAGCAGGCACTTGCAGTGAGTTTCTTCTGTCGCTCTCCTCTGTCCTTTCCTCCTAAAAACAACCAGAAAGTGTTTATGTATCCTTTTGCTCTCCTAATGAGTAGAATGTGTTTTAATGCATGAGGGATTTTTTTCATGTCCTGATAAACACAATGAATAACCTGAAATGCTTTTCTCTGCAGATGTGGAAGCTATCCCAGAAAGCAGAAATTCAAAAAGCAGGTCTAGGGAGCAACAAAGCTCCTAATTCTATTACCCACTACCTGAGCTGTGGGCCAAGTGGTGAGTTTCCTGCCCAACCTGTAAATGAGATGAATTTCATTTACAACAAACTAACAGCATTCCATCTCAGCCCCAGAGCACATTGCATTAACCAGATGTGAATCCTGCTTGCTTACCTGGCTTCTCTCATGCTCACTCGTTAGGCCGGGGCCAGTGGCTCTGCAGTGCTTCTTCTGGAGGCAGGGAACCTCATCCTGCTCAGCCTTTTGCCTGTAAAAATGACATTTATTTTTATTTTTCCAATCTCTTGAAGAAGAAAGTTCAAAGAAATCCCATTAAGAAATAATACTGTAGTCAGTTTTTTAGACAGGGACAGGTAAATCTGAAAGAACAGTTGGAAAAACTCAGAGTATTCAGTACCCCACAGAATCTGTCTTTTTATAAAGCTTGTTTTTGGTGTTCTGTCCTCTTCTCGACTTCCCTGAGCCCCTTTAGTGCATGCTGTTTAGTGCTGTTAGTGACTGAACTCTGTGTGTTGTGCCTCTACACTTGAAGCTTTTTCTTACATTCTTTTCTCTTTCTGCCTTTCCACTGAACACAGAGAGAAAAGTGTCCTTCAGTATCTCAGTGTGAAGCCTTTATATCTGAAGTAACAAGACAGCGACTGTAGGAGTCATTAATAAAAATTAAGGGAATTTTTTACATTCTTCGTGACTAGAGCAGGCAAGAAATAAAAATCTACCTACCTACCTTCCTTCCTTCCTTGAATCAAGGAGCTCTACTGGAGTCTACTGCCGAAAATGTGTAGATGGTCTTAGGAATTATTGCACATTGCACTGTTAAGATCTACTGAATAAAGGACAGTTCTCATCTCCCTAAGGACCAAGGATTTTAAGGTCTCAAGAATTACTCCAGGGGAAAAAAAAAACAAAACAAAACTTCTTTCATCTTCTGTTTTTGAAATTAGCCACTGATTTGCTTAAGCTTCTGCTAATAATTAGCCAAAAACCCCCAAAACTAGCAATTTCTATTTACGTCTGTAAATCTAAAGGAAATGCTGTAGAATTTTGTTGAAATTGACTGTATATACAGATACAAAAACCTCACAGCTACTGGCACTTCACTGCCTTATTTGGTTAGCATAATCTGCATGAAATTGCTCTTAAGAAAGTTTATGCTGATTTTTGTTGCATACTGCAAGAGAAAAATTTGTTTACATCCATGGAAAAGCTTGGTAACTAACAGAAGTGGGAGTCATGGGATAATGGTATTATAGAGACATTGTTTGTCCTTTATGTTTTTCACATTCCCGAGTTACTCTGCATATGTGTATGTTCAGATGTTTCTGACAGGAAATTGTCGGGTATGTTTTTTCTATAACTTTTATTTTAATATAAGGCTGTTTTCCACAAATGCCATTTCCAGGATAAGACTGTCTTACGATGTTTGTGTATTGACTAATTTTTTTTTACTGTTTGTCTTTTGTCATGAGCTGATTGTGGCTTAGGAGGTTTCTTGATGGCAAAAAGAAATGTAAATAATATCATATGCATTTTACAATCAGTTCCCTCTAAGGTTATCTTTTACTAGATACATTTTGATCATTATTGATTTATATTAAAGTCAACAAATATTATTGGGACATTTGGTGGTTGCATATATTTATCTGGAAAGATTTGCAGCTCAGAGGAATTTGACAGGAACTGAGACCCAAAATGAGTTGTTCTATTTTATTAAAGCCAGTAAGCACATTCCTGTTCCTGATGTAAAGGGTTGAGTTCCCTGTGTCACCTCCAAGTGTCCAACAGGCAGGTGCATAATGTCACCTGCAGCTTGCTCAGAAGGTGAGCCCCACTGCTGAAGGCAGTTCAGCAGTTTCAAAAGCTTGAAATCTTCTCAAAAAGGGGAAAAAAGAGGCATGCGCAATAAGCTTTAGAAGGGGAAATGTTCTGTTTGTTTTCTTTAAAATTAGTTTCTTCTGACAATTTGTTTGATAAAATGGGCTAAAATCTATACTAGGGGTGTAGTGGGTATGACAGACAATTAAAAGACCATAAAGATTAGGAAAATCTCTCCTAACTCTGAATGACAGTGTGTTCAAGCTCATTTCAGGGCCTGTGCCTGGGTTCTCCTCACTCTCTGCTGACAGAGAACTGATGCAGCTCAAACCCCCCAGCCAGAACCATTTGTCACATTCCTGTTGCAGAAAAATGCACGGCTTGAACCAAGAGATGGAAAGTGCTGTGCCAGAAGCTGCAAAGATCCAAGCTGGGTGTCCATGTCTGGGGACACTCTCACTGTCACTGCCATGACTCTGGCACGCACTCCTGTGTGTGGAGCGCTGCTGGGCACGTGTAGGTGCCCTCAGCACACGTGGATGTATCTTTTCCATCACGCAGGGATCCCCTCCCGTTCCACTGACCAGCTCAGCTCTTCTCAAGCTGTCTGCTTTGCTTTGCAGAGAAGTTCCATGGCTCTTGAGCAGTCAGGTGGCTCTCTGTGCTGTGCCAATTCCCCTTTTCTTCTTCCTTTCTTAACCTTCCCAGTCTGTGCCCTTAAAGGGAAATAACAAACCAAATTTAACCTGGGAGCAGCTTCACAGTTCCTGCTACTCCCAATGCTAGGGATGCACATGGCAGCTTTGTACCCCAGGAATCCCAAACCCAGCACTGCCAGTTCCAGGTTACAAAGGAGGTTCTCATGCCATACAATGTCTATGTTCTATTCACTTTTCTAATAGTCTCTGAGGATTTAGTAACATTCCCAACACCTATTATTACTATTATTATTTCTGAATTTTGTCCAGGACATGATGCAGCCTAACAAAGGAGCTCATGTGTGATTTTTAGAGGTAGCTGATGATGTATATGTAAATAATGCTTTGATATTAATAAAACTGCCTTAAAGGAATGTACCGAGGTATGAAACAGAACTTAAAAAGNCGCCGCGCCGGGCCCGCCCACGGGCAGCGTCCTGCCACCGAGAACGGGCAAATCCATTAAACTTCCGCTCGGTTTTGCTAAGGAACAGCCCCCTGCGGTTCAGACCGTGGATGTAATATGTCTCCATCCCTGAGCCTCCTGTCCCGCACAGTTCAATACATTTCTTGTTCATTAAAGCAATTTCCTTCTCAAATAGCGGCATTACACATTGCTTCGACACACATTCCGTGTGAACTGTATTTGGTTCAAATGTTGGTTTCAACCAGATATTTGTCTCCATTTAACCTATTAATTTTTTTATACATAATTTCAGGTTCTGGCGTGCTCCTCATACATGATACACCCTAAAAACAAAACCTGCATCATTTGTATTTTTTTAAATCAACCAGTAATAACCAGGAATTGCAACTAAGAGACAAAGCCAAACATTAATGGCCACACAGTTGGAAAATATTTCTACAACCCAAACCATCGCCCTGACCTATGACATCAATAATTGTTTGTTTCCAGTCTGCCCTTCAGAAAAACGGGCAGTCTGTAACAAGCTTTAAATTAAAACAGTATGACTGTGTGGTGAAGAGACATGTGGATAAAATACGATCCCATGCTGATTCCCAGAGCCTTACAGCAGCGCACAGGAAAAGTTCCAGGCAGCATCCAGCAGATCACCTCAAAAAGCAGATTTGCAGTACACTCTGATGACTGTTTCGCACGCTAAGTCTATCTTTCCATTAAAATGTTTTTCAGGTTAGTCCCAGGCAGTTCCACGATGTGTTGCCCTCGTAGTGTCCCTGTGCCATCCTTTCCTTCCCAACACATCTTCCTGTGCTAGAACACTGACTGCTTTTAATGCGCTTTGCACAACTTCTGGGTTTTTTTTTTTTTTTGNTTTCCTTTACATATTGATTTTTTTAATGTTTGCCATTGTATACATTTATTAATGATGTTATTAAAATGCCAAACCAAATAATTTTTATTCTTATTTTGTGTGTGTATATTTATACACACTTTTTTCTGGAAACTGATGTTACTGGAAGGGTATTGGTGTCGTGGTGATGTGTGCAGTGATTATTTCTTCTGCAAGGAAACTGATAAAACTGGAGCAGAATTTTTCTGGACCATGTGTAGTTTGTTCTGTGTGATTTGTGTAGAGCTGGGTAGCTTTTACTGTACACTATTTTGATACTATTATTTTAAAAAAAGAGAGACACTGATTTCATAAGTAAATACAAAAAGAAACCATTCTAGATTTGCCACATGTAGTATTTGAAGCCTGGTAGTTATTTTTGCTGAGATGAGTCTCAGGATCCCTTCTGAGGATGAAGTTAGTCACACTTCAGGCAGTGTAGATTCCAGGATTGTGTACGTCCTTCAAAAAATTTGTCATTTTCAAAACATTCCAGATTTTAAAACCTTGGCAAGTCAAATCTAATACTCTTTTTTTGAAGTTGTAAGAGATTTTGGGGTACCACAAAGGGGGAGGGAGAGTGAATGGCAGAGAGAGAGCAAGATAAATACTGCTTTTAAAGACACATCCTAAGGTATCAATGTGGAGCTAATTTAGTGGTGCATTTGTCAATCCAGAGCTCATTCATCAACCAGTATTCCTAAATACCAGATGTTCCCTTCAGTCTGTAAAATCACATGTATCTGGACAACTCTCTAGTGACTCTTCCTACAGCTGCAGCATTTTTTTGGTCACTTCTTTCCCACTGGACCTGACTCCCAGGATAGATGGGGTTGGTTTGTGTCTATCAGGGGTGGAGAACCAAAAGTGCTGGATGGTGAAGGGTTCTGTCACCAAGAGCTCTGAGAACCGGTGCCAGATCCTTCCAGATGAAGGAAACCATGGTGAGGCTGTGAGTGAAGGAACTTGCCTTACTGATGGTGATTTTTTTTTTGATAGATGATGATTTTTCCTACTCAGTTAATAGTAATTGTTCATTCACCCAAGATCACAAATCCTTTTACGTTTTTAATTGGTGCTCCTGTAGTTTTGGTTTCAGTTCATCCCAGCCTGTGCTGATGTTCTTGCCCTGGAGGCATTGTTTGTACTGACATTTTCCTTGGGCTGCATCCAAAAGCCTTTACCCCCATCACCTTCAGATTCCATCCCTCACTGCCCCCCTGGCTTTGGGTTTTGGGGGGGTGCTCATTGCCATGGGATGTTTACTGGACTTGAGGGATTTTCTGCTGCTTCTGTCTTCAGCACACCATGACTGAAAAACGACAATCAAATGCATTTCCTGTAGTGTAGGTGAGTGTGTTTTTTAGGTAAAAAGAAAGCAATGTGTAGTGGGGCATAAATGGTTGCAGGGACAGTCACTCTGTCCTGGGGGTATTGACAGGTGTTCTACAACTTGGAATTTTTTCTTTCCTTGTGATGTCAAGTTTAAACCTTCAAGGCCAGTCCCATGCCTGGGAAATTCTAGTTTTATCTACTGATAAAGACTATAAGAGTATTTAAACAATGCCTTTTCTACTTACTAGCTACTTAGTGGTAGATTGCAAAATGTCTTTTTAAGAACATTGTTAAACTTCTAATAACTGAAAGGTAGTATTTTTTCTCACCAGATTATACAATACAAACTTACGTAACTCAAACAAATGAAAAAGGAGTAAGCCATTTTTTTCAAGTTTTATTTGTAATGAGATTTCTCACCAGTTTTTCTCTACAAAATCTGTGAGTAGTAGTAGAAAAATGAACTTCCTCTACTTAATGTCTTCATCAAAGTGTACGATGATGGGATCATGGCCTGTTGATCTCACAAACTTCAGGAAGTCGTCGGGGCTTAAGCCCATGGTTGCAGAATTTGTCATTGGATGAAAATACACCTTTTCGTGGCCCCCTTCAAGCAAGGCAGCGTCCAGCACCAGCCTCACGTCTCCCTGGTCACAGAAGAGGGCAAGCGGCGTGGCACATCCCTGACGCACTTTGAGCTTTTCCAGCATGGCATTCTCATCAGCGAATCTTAGGTTTCCACTTCCAACACCCAGTTTTTTACCAAGTTCATTTAAATTAACCTGCCTGTTGTGCAGGACGGTCACCAGCCAGAACCCTTTATTCTTTTTGTCTTTAAGAAACAGGTTTTTACTGTGACCTCCTTTCATGTGTTGGACATGGGGCATCATTTCTTCAACAGTGAACACCTGGAAAACAGCACCAGTGCGGTGTCAGACTCTATATCCCGTTAGACTCCCAGTCGTGTGCTGGCAGGTATCTTTTGTTAAATATTTAGAAAATGCTGAATGTTCTACTCGGCCTAAAAGCTGTACCCTTTTATGAAGGAATTTTAACAGAACACGAATAAAATGTGATGAACGGCACACTTTCAGAATCATTTCTGTCTCGTGTGTGCAGCAATGTCTCGCTCTAAAGGCAGCGCTGGGAGCGCTCCCGTTTGCGACTCCACACACACACTTGGAATGACGTGGCTTGTAACTGGGAGCGAGTGGAGGTTTGGAAAGCATCTTGGATGCCGCCGACTTCAGGGAAAAGAAGTGGGTGAGCCGCTCCTCAGACTGCGGGGGAAAGGGGATGGATCTGGAGGCAGAGTCAAAGCGACCAAAAAATGTCCCCAGACATTCCGCCAGGCCCTGCGAGAACTTCCACATTGATACCTCTGCTAAAACCCCGGGTTCAGGACCTGATCCCGCTGTGCCCCGCTGACAAGGCAGGGGTTTATTCCCGGGTTTACAGCAGGCTGCCGTACCTGGGGGTGCTCGGCGGTGACGGTGGCGATGCCGAGGTCCCGCAGCTGCCGCTCCAGCGCCTCCCGCAGCTCCGCCGCCATCGCGTCCCGCC
>WBNO01004517.1:779056-840373 GCA_013400575.1 Peucedramus taeniatus
GCTGATTCCCAGAGCCTTACAGCAGCGCACAGGAAAAGTTCCAGGCAGCATCCAGCAGATCACCTCAAAAAGCAGATTTGCAGTACACTCTGATGACTGTTTCGCACGCTAAGTCTATCTTTCCATTAAAATGTTTTTCAGGTTAGTCCCAGGCAGTTCCACGATGTGTTGCCCTCGTAGTGTCCCTGTGCCATCCTTTCCTTCCCAACACATCTTCCTGTGCTAGAACACTGACTGCTTTTAATGCGCTTTGCACAACTTCTGGGTTTTTTTTTTTGTTTGTTTGGTTTTTTTTTTGTTTGTTTGCTTTTTTGTTTTGTTTTGTTTTGTTTGCTTTTTTTTTTTATTTACTGAGATCTATTTTTGAGATGATTTTACCCACGGAAAAACACTCAAGGGCCCTGTGCATTTCAAGGTGTCAGTACCCCGCCTTTGAAATGAGGAATTTATTTTTCAACACAGCATCATAAATGAGCAAATACTTGTAGGAAAGATACTGAGGGCAGCAAAACATGTAGTTATGGCTCTTGCAAACGTGTGGAAAGCCACGTGTGTGAACTATTACAGGTCCCGCATTAAGGGCAAAGAGCGTGAAATACACAGCTCAGATATATGTAAAGGAAATTAAGGTCATTACTCGTTACACACAATTTGCGGTGTCCGGACAGGGATCGCCACAGCATCAGCACTGTGCCAGGCAGACCCCTGGGATTATCCCTGGGTTTTACAACCAGCATTAACCAGGTAACATTAAGGATTTTTCATTTGTAGTGCTTCATCTTAGATTTTTGTTTTCTCTACTCCATTAAGTAGTGCTATTTTAGAGGCGCCAAATTAGAGAGGATTTAAAAATCAGACGCGTTAAAGCTTTAGACTGGATGTGGGTGGCGAGGGCTTTGCAAAGAAGAAGCTGCTGCCTCCTGGCAGGAAAGAGTAAAACAGATTTAAGCGTGTAGCTAGATAAATAGATGTTTTTAAAAATAAGTTTCAAAACTCTAGAATGGGCATAAACTCAGAAAATCCCTGTCCCGTGACGGTGTCCCCGTTCCCCTTTCTCCGGAGGGCACTTCCCGCCTCCCGTGAGGCGAAGTCCCGCCCCCGTCCGGGCAGTCCCAGGGTCGCAGCTGCGGCTGCGCGGTTCCCTCGCACCCCCTCGCGGCGCGTGCGCAGAGAGCGGCGCGCCGGGCGTGAGGCACGGAGGGGACGCGGAGTGTTTTCTCTTCCTTCCTTCCTTCCCTTTCCTTCCTTCTTTTCTAACCTCATTCATTCCTTCCTTCCTTCCTTCCTCGGGCTGTCAAGGCCGGCACCCGGGGGCTCGGAGAAAGGCGCTGCCCCCGCGGCGAGGGCGGGCTGCAGCTGTCAGGTATTAACCAGCCAGAACGATGGGCAGGAGAGCAGCAGGAGCGGGAATGTTGCTCCTCCGCTCCGGGAGCCGGGAAGGGTTTTCCGCAGTCAGAGCCTGGCGTGGGTTTCGCTGCTGTGCGCTGGGCCAGTGCCGCCTTGACCTTGTGGTGTTTGTGTGTTTGTGTGCAGCGTCTTGTGGCATGTCCTCGGCTCCGTCAGTTTTACCGCTTCAGCCCCTTTAAGGTTCTCTTTAGGGTTAAACACCCCACTAAAATAGCTCGCTTTGGTTGGTTAGTTTGTCATGTGCTCGCTTCCTGCAGGAATCCGGGTGCAAGGGAGGTTTTAAAGGGCCCGCAGCCATTCTGTAAGGAACCGAGAGCATTCCCTGCCTTTGGAGCTGCAAGGAGGGTGACACAAGGACAGCTGTGAGTGGGGACATGGAAGGAACAGGGAGTCCATCCCCGAGCAGGACAGAATCACAGAATTGTTTGGGTTGGAGGGGACCTTAAAGACCATCCTGCTCTTGGGCAGGGACACCTTCCACTATCCCAGGGAGCCCCGTCCGACCTGGCCTTGGACACTTCCCAGGGGTGTGGCAGCCACAGCTTGTGTGGGGAGCCTGTGCCAGTGCAGAATAGGCAGCTCTAAGCAAAAGGAGAAGCTCGGGGAGGAGACTCTTGTACGGGATAATTGGCAAAACGACTCAAACCAAAGTTAAGATGGTTAAAACAAGATGTGGGATGATTGACAGAAGCTTAATTGCTGAGCCTCACAGGAGGTCTCTGACCACACGTCAGCACTGGTGTCACTGCCATGCTGTGGTCTTTCCATGGCACTTTTGTCTGAAATGCTCAGGTAAAGGGCATTTTGCAGGTGTGTTTTGCTGGCTTTGAGATGTGGTTGGCACTTGGGTAATTCTGTCATTATAGCATGAGGAGTGCAAATGTGGGGGTTTTGTAGGAGATGTCAAAGAATCTGCAATGGGGGAATTAATAGTTTATATCAGAGATCAGGGGAGAAAGATGGAAGATCTGTAAGCTCTTAGTAGATCCATGTGTCTTTAGTGGAGTAGTGAAGAAAGGTGAGGCACAGAAGGAAACGGAAAACTGGAACAGTTCCTAAATAGTTTAATTTTGTCAGCGTTCAGAAGCCTGTTTGGAAACATAACATTTGTGCTTTGTATTTCTGTACATTTTATCCTGAGAAGGAGGATCTTTGAGCCTCGAGGCTGATCTCAGAGTGTGCTTTGTGTTTGCAGGGGGGAAATGAACCAAGGGTTGCTGCTGAGGTTTGAAAATCTGGTACAGCTCCGTGGTGCCTGCCGGCAGCTGCGTGCCCTGTCCTCCAGGAAAGTTTGTGGAGCACAATGGAAGCCTGTGGAGTTGTCTGCACATCCCGTGGGGTCCCTCCTTCTGCATCCACAGCTCTGCCAAAAACACAGATTAATCAGCGCTGCCTTATCACAGTGCAGACATCTAGCCACAAAGGAGGTAATTAAGGACATCCAGTAATCCCTGGGTTTGTGTGGAAAGTACAAGAGCTCAGTTTGAACATTTCAATTTAAAAAGAAAAAAGGTGCTTTATTCGTGAGTGTAGAAAGTTGTTATAAATCTGTAAGGCAAAGTGTACTTAATGTATATTTTTTTTGCCATTCACTCTCAAATACTGACTTAGACCAGTAGCATCATGAATTTTTTGCTGACACTGGAAGAAATTATTACAAACAAAAATGGAAATGGTTTTATTGGTTTTTGTCCTTGTTCTGAAAAATTAAAAATGCAAAAAGATTAAGGGTAGTGTGCTATACATTTGAAATGTTCATTATTATGTGTTAACTCATTCATTAATTGTAATTAATTGGTATTATAGTAAAGAAGATATGTTCACCTCATATGGCTTGAGACCATTTTCTTTTTAATACTGTTTCTGTTATTTCTTAGTTTATATTCTTGTGTATGTGTCTAATTCCATGTAGGAGGCAAAAAAGAAGAAAAAGAAGATTCCCCTGACAAGAGGTGAAGTGGAGATAAGGCAGAAGATGACTGTGGAGGAACTGGCACAAGCTATGGGCAAAGACATAGGTGAAAGCCTGTTATGGGGTCTGAAAAAGGAAAATTTGTCACACACCAGTGGGAAAGGCAAAGATGTTTTCAGTGGCCTTAGTTAGTGGTTGTGGATCCATCCCTTGGGAAGGGAGGTTGTACCCATCCCAAAGGAAATGTTGGGAGACACAGTGCAGACTAAAGAGAAAAGAAGATGGGCCATCCAAATGACCAGGCCACACATTTAAATGTGAAGAAGCCATGTCTGTTTGCCCTGTCCAGCAGAAAGGCCTCAGATCCATGCAGGCTGCTCCTTGTGGCTGTGGTTCCCAGGGGCTAAGTTATTCCAGAAGGAAAATGCTGCACCCTGGTTTGGCAGAGCTGGACCCCCATGGGTTAAGAACTTGTGGCTAAAGAGCTTCAGCCCAAAATCCAGAGTAGGAGTAGGAATCTTGGGTTCAAGAGCAATGTTTCATTAGAATAGTCCTTTGATTAACTGGGAGTGGCAAGACTTGTCCAGAATTGCTCCCTATAACAATTTTTGACTACTGTGATATGTTCAGTGTTTCTACAACCGAAGAAAGGAGCATATGATCAGATTTATAAAATTTCTTTCCTCCTTGAATCACTCCTTTGCTGTTTGCTTTAGATGAGTTTCAGCTGTTTTCTCTTTTGAAGTTAGTGGAAAAGTAAGCTATGAATATCTGAGTGGAAAATAAGATTCTAGCAGCTAACAGAGTAGTAATTTTCAGTAAATCTGCAAAAAGTTCTTCTCTGCAAGTACATAGATTAATGGCAACTTCTAGATAAATCTAACTAAAGGAAAATTGCTTGGTGAATAATACTTATTAGCACAAAGAAAATAATGAAAAAGTCTGATGAAGTGGGTTGGGTTTTTTTGTCCCACATGTTTTTGTGGATGTAATTGTTCAATGTGCTTATGTTTGCTACAGATCATATTTATGAAGCGCTGCTGTACACAGACATTAATCTTGATTCAGTAGAACCAGATTCCATCTTACACGAAAACCACATCAAGATGATTGTTCAGAAATCAGGAATGAAGTATAAATCAGCAAAACTGAAAGAGGAAAAGGAAAGAAAAAACACAGATGCTGTGAAGAGGCAAGTTGTGAACTGTTCTTTTTGGCTCTTTTTATTCTGTTCCTTTCTGCAGGTGTTTGGAGAGGAGGCAACCTTGACTGCATGGCATCAAGTGCTGTGGTGGGCATGGCCCAGTGAATTTTTTTTTGGCATTTACAACCCCTATTTTTGCTGGAATTACAGACCTCCTGCAGACCCAGCAGTACTGACCCCACGGCCCCCAGTTGTCACCATCCTGGGACACGTGGATCATGGGAAAACAACCTTACTGGACAGCCTGCGGAAAACACAGGTGGCATCAATGGAAGCAGGAGGCATCACACAACATATTGGAGCTTTTATAGGTATGATCCAAGTGCACATGCTCAGGAGTAACACAATTTCCTCTCACACAGCAGGCTGACTTGCTGCCAGTTCATTGGAGAAAAAAAGTTGCCGCATAAATGGTGAGAAAGGAAACCATAACATAAAATGGTTTTCCTGTTGCTGATACCTGTCATAACTATGTACACAGAACTTTGAAATGAATTATCTGCACAAGTTGATATTAGACTATTTTAGGTTATGGAAGATCCCAGGACACTTTGTTCCTGAGGATTTAACAGCACCTTTGACCTTCATGCCAACAATTACCTGACTGCTTAAAACACGTCTTTATTATTAAAATGCTCTCAAAGGAGTGAGGATTGATCTATAACACGTCAAATAAAGCTGGCCGAAATGCTGATGTTAAGCTGTACCATTTGCTCACAGTGCACATGCCTTCTGGGGAAAAGATAACCTTCCTTGACACTCCTGGCCACGCAGCCTTTTCAGCCATGCGGGCGAGAGGCACCAACGTCACCGACATTGTCATTCTGGTGGTGGCAGCAGAGGATGGAGTGATGCAGCAAACCATAGAGTCCATCCAGCACGCCAAAAATGCAGGAGGTACAGAGTGGGGAGGGGGGCTATGGGCACCTTGCATTTACCTCTCAAAAAAGCTTCCTTGGACTGGAATCCACAGAACTTGGGAAGTAACTGTCCTAGTCCCATTCATCCTCCCCTGTGATGTATGAAAATGTACTGAATGTTGCATTAATACAAAAAGATCCTAAAATACGAATATTTAGCAAGATCGAGTTCATTGTTTGGGTTTTTTTTACCTTCTCTACATGGGTAACTCATCCAGCTTCCTCCTGGTAGCTCAGATCTTGATGGCTGCTCAGGGAAGAGGCACCAAGTGAGATGATATAAGTGGCCATAACTTGCTCTAACCTTTTCTTCCAGTTGTGGTAGTAGCATCAGGTTTTGGTTAGATTGGTGCTGAGTTTATTTGTTCTCTTTTTAGTTCCTCTTATCCTGGCCATTAATAAATGTGACAAACCTGAAGCTGATCCTGAAAGAGTAAAGAAGGAATTGCTGGCTCACGATGTGGTCTGTGAAGAGTTTGGAGGAGATGTTCAGGCTGTAAATATTTCTGCACTCAAGGTAAGATTGTGGTAGGAAAAATGATGGTATTCATGGGTCTCTACTAATGTGCAGAGAAATGCATTTTTATTTGGCAGCTGGAAATAAAATGCTTCTCTTCATGGTACTTGAAATCTTCCCATGAGCTCAGTGCTTCTGGCTCTTGCCAGAATTATTTGAAACACGCTGAAATGTATTTTGAGGCTCAGACTTCCAGCAAGCAATAATATCTCATTTTTCTACTGGTAATTCAGTCCAGCAGTTTTGTGTCTGATGTCCGGAAGTCTTGCCTGGGTGTAAAATGTCATCACATTTCAATGGGGGAATTTGGCACTAAGGATTGAACTTCTGATCTCACTTTGCTTAGGCACTTCCTTTATTCTGTGTGTTTTTGTGTGGTTTTATGCAGGGGGAAAACCTGATGGTTTTGGCAGAGGCAATTGTTGCTCTGGCAGAGATGTTGGAACTGAAGGCAGATGCCACAGGGCTGGTGGAGGGGACGATCATTGAGTCTCGAAAAGACAAAGGGAAAGGGTGAGTCAAGTGCTACCTCTGCAGCTTCAGTGAAGCACTTTGTAACAACACAGACACACTGGGCAGGGGACTTGTGCCTCAGGAAGTAAAGCCAGAACACTTCCTTTGCAGTGTTCCTAGCCAAAGCCTTGAAATACTACCCTGCAACACAAGAGGTTATAAACTGATGGGGTAACATTCATCATATCCTTGAAGTGAAAATCCTGTAAATAGTTTCAAATGGTAGAACTTAAATGTTTTTTAAATGTCATTTTAAAAGTAGGAATGATGAAGCTAACAGTCAATACATACAAAGTTATTGACAAGTTTTGTGTAACATGACATTCTACCCTTAAGTATCTTAGTCCATTTGCAGGTTCTGTGAACAAGGTGTGTTCTGCCCTCTTTAAAAATGAACTGAATTCCACAAGGTTGTTGGAATTTGTTTGGGGTTGGAGTTTTTTTGGTGGGGGTTCACTTAATGTGTAAAATCATCCTGTTGCTGGGCTCACAAATGTCAGATTTTGGATTGATCTGCAGAAATGAAGAGTACAGATTTTGGGGCTTTTTAACTCACTGAAACATTTGGTGAGTGCTCTAGTAAATCATCACAGGAATATTCTGCCTGTGATGGATCACAAATCCATTCTGGTTATGTTGTGCCTACACTGGCTGGGAAGACAGGGAGAAACATCACTTGAATTTTGTCTGTTATTTTTCTCCTATGCTCTTCACTAGTCCACTCACCACAGCCATCATCCAGAGAGGAACTCTGAAGAAAGGCTGTGTTCTGGTTGCAGGGAAGACCTGGGCAAAAGTGCGTTTCCTGTTCGATGAGAATGGCAAAGCTATGGATGCAGCCTCACCAGGCATCCCTGTGGAAATCATGGGCTGGAAGGAATGTCCTTCAGCAGGAGATGAAATCCTTGAAGTAGAGTCTGAGGTATAGAAAGAACTCTTCAGTGAAAAGCTCACACTGCTGCAGGGATAGGAAGGAGCTGAGTAACAAAATAAGTGAGATCTTTTAATCACCTGGATAATCCCATGAAAGGTTGAGCATGGGGATTAAGGGACCTGAGCTAGATGCTCTGGAAGAGGAATGAAGGTTTGCATTTTGCCTCTTTCTTTTCCACCTTTCCCCTGCTGGACTGTCCTCATGTCCACTGGAACAATCCAGTACTTGAGGAGATCAGTGTTTTAATTTGAGAAAGACATAGCTCTTGTCTGACAAAAAGAAAATGCATAAAATACAGCTTGAAATAGGTGTTGTGAGAGCTGGAAAAACACCACATGAAAGAATGAACAATAATTCTCTTCTGCAATGCAGAGATACTGTAAAAATAGGCCTTGAGTCATGTGGTGGCTCAGGGAGGAAAAGCTCTTGTCTCATTCTCTGCCATCTGTGCAGCAAAACCTGTAGTTAAAAGTGAAGGAAAATGAGTGAGCCTGTAGAGAGGATGTGAAAGGATGAAATTGAAGTGTGTTTTGATGCAGTGCTTTAAAGGTAATGTTTCTGTCTTCCTGCCCAGCAAAGGGCACAGGAAGTTGTGGCTTGGAGGACCTATGTTGAACAACAGGAGAAGATGAAGAAGGACCTGGAAGTTATTGAAGCAAAGCAAAAGGAACACAGGCTGGAATATGAGAAGCAGCAGCAGAAGCTGGCCCACCTGACCTGGAGACAGAAGAAGGCACTGCTGTACAAGGCCAATAAGCATCTGATGTTCTCAAGGCCTAAGGAGAGAACAGAGATGGATGAAAACACGCTCTCATTAATAGTTAAAGGTGCTGTCCCTATCTGTGTGCTGCTCCTTTGGTTCTGTGCTTCTCAAATGCTCAATCTGAAACAGAGCTCTAACTAAACACAGCTTCTGTTACCAAAAGTTTGATCAGTTTAAAACTGGTTATTGAACTTCTCTCATAAGAGCAGGGGCATCAGAAAACATCCACTGGTCAGGAGGATGTGCTGCCAGCAAGGCTAGAGCAACAGGAAAACTTAATATGCTCAATGGGAAACTGGGAACACTTACCCAGGAGCTCTTGAGTAAAACCCTTACATATAAACCCCTATATAAATATGTATATATATATATACACATATACAAAACCCTATGTATGTAAAAAAAACCCAAAACCCCAAGTTATAAGCATTTGGCATCAGCAAAATAGAGGGGAATAACAATTATGTATTAAAGTGGGATAGGAGGAACTTGGTTTAAGCTCATATAGTGAGACTCAAGCAGTGACTATACTTGAAAACCTGCAAACTTGACCTGACAGTGACAGCAGATGTAAAGCCTCTGGCCCTTCTGTATTTATCCAGTTTATTTTTGGAATTAACAGACTTTTTGGATGTGTTTTAACATATTACTCAAAATATAGTAAGAGTGACAGACTTCAGAAGACTTTCTGTTGCACAGTGTGGAGTCGCCATTAGTTGTGTTTCTGTCTTTGACTTACACAAAGCCACCAGTACTTCCATTTATCCCTGCAGGTGATGTGGATGGATCTGTTGAAGCTATTTTGAACATTCTGGACAGCTACGATTGTGAGGATGAATGCAAACTAGATATTGTCTACTTTGGAATGGGAGATATCAGTGAAAACGATATCAATCTTGCTGAAGCGTTTAATGGTGGGTGTTTCAAAATAATTTTAGAGTTTTGAAATTACTGACTTACTGAAATGCATAGGCCCCAGTAAGGTTTTGTTTTCTTAATAACAGTTATCAGCATCAATAAGGTAAATTTTTGTGAATCTTGAAAATGTTTCCTTGAACATCAGACCAGTGCAGAAGGGGGAGGCTCAAAGTTGCACAGAAATGGAAGGACTCTGGAAAAGCTCCTACGAGAAATTCCGTTGTTAAGGTTAAACTCTGGCTCTTCACTCGGGCTGCTTCCTCATGCAGGACAAAGCTAGAAAAGCAGGTTAAAAAGTAATTTCCTCTTTGCTCAGGGAGGCAGCTGGATCTAGGACTGAGTCAATTGTTGCTGTTCATACCCTGTAAATCTCACCTGCTGCAGAGAGTGAGGTCACTGCACCTGTCATAGCCCACAGGTGGGCAAGAATCATTTAGTATTCACTTCCGGCTTTTGTTTGGACAACCAAGTTGGTTTTCCAGCCCAAAAAGAGAGATATGTGTCCTTTGCGTGTGCTGTGTTATTTTCTGCTTTGATACCTCCAGCTCTGTCATCAGGGACCTTCTGTGGGCTTTTTGGGGCCATTTATTTTGATAGGTTTGTAGCAGTCCGTGTGCCATAGTGGGAGAGGCAAATGGTCCCCCCCTTAAAAGAGAAGCAGGAATAAAATGTACCCTGTTCTGCAGAATTTCACTTTACCTGTTCAAAGACTCATCCCTTGTAGTCATCACTTGACAGTTGTTTCATTTATCAGGTGTAATATTTGGATTCAGTGTGAAAGCCAATGAAAGTATCAAAAAGCTAGCTGATAAAAAGGGAATAAAAATTAAACTTCACAACATTATCTACAAACTTATAGAAGACTTGAAGAATGAGCTGAACAGCAGGCTGCCCCCAACTGTGGTGGAGACTACAATAGGTGAGTTTTCATTGATACATTTTTGCCTCAAAATGTGGCAAATTCTGTACTCATCTGTAACCGCTTTTTTATCTTAAAGCATGCCAAGTAGTAAAATGCACCCTGCTTCTATCTCGTGCCAGTTTGGTATTCCTGGGGACTTCAACTTTACTTTTTTCTTTTAGGGGAAGCCTCTGTTCTTGACACCTTCTCTGTCACAGTAGGAAAAAACAAAATTCCGGTGGCTGGATGCAGAGTGCACAAGGGGCTGCTGGACAGAAAAATGAAGTTTAAGCTAATCCGTAACAGGGATGTTATTTGGAAAGGTGAGTGGAATTGCCACAGAACGTGGATTTGTGCTTAGTATTTTTAGATACTGCTAGTTCCCTGGGAAGTCAGTGCAAAGGATCCTAGAGAAATCCTGAATTCTGTCCAGGAGGGAGATGAAAGCCACCAAATGCCAGTGTATTGTTCCCATACTTTTCCAACCACCCATTCTGGCAGGCAAGTAGGAACATCACAGGATCTACCTGCCAAAAGGAGCTGGTGGCTGACTTTGGCTTGGCTAACCACAAGCACTCCCCAATCCCTAAGTTTTCCTGCTTTCCTTGTGGAGCCACGAGTGAGTGAAACATTAATCCCCTAGGAAGGGCAAACCAATCCACTGCTCTTCTGCTGCTTGCCTCTCTTTCATGCATTTTCTCTTTGTAGGATGTTTATCATCACTGAAGCACCATAAAGATGATGCGCAGGTAATAAAAATGGGAATGGATTGTGGATTGAGTTTGGACAAAAATCTGGAGTTCAGTATTGGAGATGAAATTATTTGTTATGAAGAAAAAGAAGTTCAACAGACAACTTCCTGGG
This sequence comes from Peucedramus taeniatus, assembly GCA_013400575.1. Taxonomy (NCBI): domain Eukaryota; kingdom Metazoa; phylum Chordata; class Aves; order Passeriformes; family Fringillidae; genus Peucedramus; species Peucedramus taeniatus. The sequence goes on from WBNO01004517.1 coordinate 789,910, forward strand.
ACCCAGGATTTTAAAGACATTTTAATATGTGAACACTAAAGGACACATATTATGATCCTGTCTGGCCTTTAACTCTTGACATTAAATGAACTTTCAGAGATGCACAGGAGCTGTTCTTTACCTCAGAGCACTTCAGATACATTTTATATCCGAAATGTTCTGTTTTTCTATCATGTCAAGCAACCAGCTGTCCTCACTGGAACATGGGATAAACTACTTGAGTAACTGCAAGCACTTCAAGTGTGTAAAACGAGCATGGCAAAATATTTCTGATGACAATTTCTTGGTTCCAAATTAGCTGAGCCATCATGTCCTGCCTCCCCTCCCAGTGCTGCTGTGCAGTATTTCAGTGTGTTGGCTGCATTTTGTCACCAGACTCCTGGTCACCCCAACCCTCTAGCACTGACCCACTTTGGACCTCTGAAGTTACTATTTTTTCATATCAGAACTGTCTCATGTTAGAGACCACTTTTAAGGTTCGCTTGGGTGTTGGTTTTCCTTTTTTTTTTTTTTTACAATGGTACCCAGTATTCTTTAAATCCAATTGCTGCTTCAGTTTTACACTAAGTATTTCACCTGAGCTGGCTGGCAGCACCCAAAGGTCCACAGATTTTTCTCACTGCTCAGCAAAGCGGAAACACAGCGCCACAGAAATAAATTCTTCAGTCGTACAGAAGCTCAGATTTTTATTGTCTGGTACATTTACTTGTCTTCTGGCTTATTGAAGCAGTATGTCAGACAGCACTTGCCACAGTAGTGTCTGTCAAAGTGACTGGCCATGAAGACTCCAGCCCCACACTCCTCGGAGGGGCACTCCCGGCGCAGGCGGCTGATCTTGCCGTTCTCATCCACCTGGAAAGGACAAAGAGGCAATGGCTCACACACACTCTCCACCTTTTAGCAACAATAATTTTGAGTGTTTTCCATTGGCATAACAGTTTTTGTAACAGCAACTACATCAAACTTCTTAAGGAACGTGTCAGAAGTGCCCAACTGCAACAGATTGTGTGTCTTTTATTTAACACGTGGGGTATTTGCAAATAGAAGGAGTTTAAATGTTAAATACACCAGAATCGCTGCAGACCAGTTACAGGTCCACACCCTCCCTGGTGAGAGCTGAGTTTCCATCAAGTTCCTCCTCATATTAGTTCTACCTACCTTGTAGTACTTGAGCACTGCAAGCTTAACCTTCTTTCTCTTATGCTTGTTCTTCTTGGGAGTCGTGTAAGACTTCTTCTTCCTTTTCTTAGCACCACCACGAAGTCTCAGCACCAGGTGAAGGGTTGATTCCTGTTTGTAAAGCACATGAAGTAGACTCAAAATGCTTTCTCAAGGCAACTGCAGCATTTAAGCAGGCCTCTTCCTTCTACCTAGAGAAAGTACATCTTAAGTGCCAGGCACTTAGAAAAGCTTTAAGAGGATTATTTGCTGTTAAGGTGGCATCCCATACTCCCAGCATCAACATTACTCCAATACCTTGATTTGGCTGAACTTATTAGAAACATTCCTTAATCTCGGCAGCAAAGGTCAGTCAGCTCTGCCCATGCCAGCTCCTGGGTACTGCATTGCTGTGTCCTACTTTTCCTACTCACTTTTTGAATGTTGTAGTCGGACAGTGTGCGTCCATCCTCCAGCTGCTTCCCAGCAAAGATCAGCCGCTGCTGATCCGGAGGGATGCCTAATGGTGACATAAAGCAGGAATAAATGAGGGACGTGAGCTACGGCATGCTGTAATAAAATCAAGATTGCTGCAGGGAATTACATCTGTGTAAGACACACATCAATCCACAAGAGTGGAGGGCAGAATAATATGTATATAACATATACTGATTAATACCAATATATAATAATCAATAAGTGCCTTTAGAGCTTACCCTCCTTATCCTGGATCTTCGCTTTTACATTTTCTATAGTATCAGAAGGTTCAACCTATTATGAAACACAACAGAATCAAAGCGCGCTGCACGTTTTAATTAGCCCAGCAAGGCCGAAAAACCACGAGGCGCTCCCGGCACACGCCCGGTGCTGCCACGGCCATTCCGGGCCCCACCGCATGGTCGGAACCGCCCCAGGCAGCGCAGGGCCGCGTTTCCCCACACATGCCAGGTTCTCCCGCCACATCCCGCTTCCTGCCGACACATCCCCGCCTTTCGGAGCGCCGGCAGGCACGGGCGGCGTGGCCCGGCGATGGCGACTCACCTCGAGGGTGATGGTTTTCCCCGTGAGGGTCTTCACGAAGATCTGCATGGCGGGGCCGGAGCGCGGGCTGCCCGCGCTGCTCACGGAATGGCGGCGGGGGCCCAAGAGAGCGCCGCGCCCGCACGCACGGGGTTTCCGTGCGCGCTGCAGGGAGGGGCGTGCTGCGCGTCGGGACTACGGCTCCCGGCACACCCCGCTAGCGGCGGCCGCGTCCGCGCCTGCTGGGAGATGTAGTTCCGGCACGGGAGGCGTGGGTGGGAACTGCGGCTCCCACAGTGCATTGCGGAGGCCGTCGTGAGGGGGGGAGGGTCCGCCATGAGGGGAGGAGGAGGAGCTGCCGTGACGGGTGAGGCGGGGCCGTCGTGAGGGGAGGAGGAGGAGGAGCCGCCATGGCGGAGGAGGCGGGGTCGCCATTAGGGGAGGAGTTGGAGTTGTTGGAGTTGTTGGAGTCAGAGTTGTTGTAGTTGGAGTTGCTGCTGCTGCCGCCGTCGTGAGGGCGGGGTGCTCCCGGCGCCTGAGTCGGTTTTTCTGTCTGTTGCAGTGGCCGTCGGTGGGATTGTTATTTTAGGGATAGCGGCTTTTTGACGTATCTGCGTCTCTGTCGAGGCCAGGTTGGGCACGACTTAGAGCAACCTGATCTAGTGGGAGGTGTCCCTGCCCATAGCGGGGGATGGAACTGGATGAGCTTTAAGGTCCTTTCCCACTCAAATCATTCTGAGATTCCGTGATTCTCTGCAGCGTGAAATCCCGGAATTCGATGTCCTGGTTCTGGAGGAAGCCGTTTAAGAACGCCTCACAGCGACTTTTGTCACCTCCAGATTCCTCAAGTTCAATTCCAGATTTATATCTGGGCAAAGATTTTTGAAACTAGAAAAGCCGTAGGTAAATTGGGAATAAAGGAGTCCTGAGTCACAATTTGGAAATTACTTGTTAGGTGGTTTTGTGATTGTGAGTCAAATATGGGAAAAGCTAAAGCAGAATCGGGACCTGTTTGAATAAATCAGCTGGGGCCATTTTAACAATTTCAACCCTTCTGTGTTTTGATGAGAAAATGAGAAGGTAGGTTGTGTTAGATAAGGGCTGTCTGAGGAGTGTTACATTATATACAATAATGCATTTTGTAATATAAAAAATAATTTTCAAGTAAACGAGCATTTGACAGTATGTAAAAAGTGGGTTGCTGGTTTTTTGTCTCCAGTTGGTGTAAGCAGACTGGTTGTGACCTCTGTGTTGTTACAGAAATCAAGGATTGATACATTTTCAGCTGGTTTTTGTGCTCCTGTAAACATTGCAGTAGAGTCAAGGTCACTACAATGAATTCATAATCCCAGGAGTAACAGTAAAGTTCATGCTTGAAAACCACTTTTTGTAAGTTTATGGGAGTTTTGAGATTATAAAGCTGTCCTAAACCAGGAGAAAATCAACAAAACTAAAAACACCCATGACATTTGTCTCACACGCCCTGCGTTAGCATTACCAGCCCTTCTGTGCAAAGGTTATTGCTGAAATTCTTGAGGGATTCCTGTCTGCCTGGCTATGTCTGCCTTTTTCAGACACTGAGATGGGAAAGGCCTAGAATAAATCAAGATTCTAGGTTTTTGAGATGGATAGGAAAAAGGGATGCTGGTTCTGCTTTTGAATCTTGAGTTGGATTGGTATTTTAAGATACCAAAATGCACGGCCCCTGTTCCCTGGTTTTCAGCTGTAAGTGCAAAGGACATTTAGTGCCCAGCTAGAGAAAATAAATGGTGTTGCAGCTGTCCAGATAAGTGCTTGTTACCTTGGTTTTAAATAATATTGGTGATTATTTAATCTCGGGTGAATTTAGAGACTGCTTCATACTGAAAAGTTTTTCTGCATTTTCATCATCTTGAGTGATGTTGCTTTGCTTTTGGGGCTGTTTTTTGTTACCTTAGAGCAGCACCATGAAGCTTGCTCTATTATTTTCTCTATTCATTTTATTTTCATTCTGCCATACTTATTATGAGTGCTCCAGAATGCAGCATGTTACTGTATGCAAGGATATCCTCACTTCAGCCTAATGGGCATGTGAGGTGTTTATTACTAGAATCAAGAATGGTTAAAGAATGCAGTTTTTTTCTTCACAGGAGATTAAAAGGTCTGGAATCTGAGCCCTCAGCTCTGTTATAACATAGGAAAATTATTAATTAAAATTAATTTATTTTAAAAATAATTTTATAGTCTATTTTAATTTAAAACTAAATTATTAATATTTAAAATATGTTCAAAATATGTTAATTAAGACATTGATAATTTGTCTCTGGCTTATTTCATTTATATTTTTAAATGCTTCCATTCTTGTTTTATTTTCTTATGGCAGCTGCTAATGATCGTGTAAAACCTTGCTAACGTGAAAACCTGATTTTAACTAATGCTGCAAAAGGTGTTTCATAAAAAATTATCTGCCTGAGGGGATTTTTTCAGTTCTAAAAAAATAACCTCAGTTTTAGAAAATATGTTTTCATATAAATATATTAGTTTATAAAGTTTGTGATTGTTTGGGTTGGGTTTTTTTTTAAGTTATTGTTTTTTAAAGACTTTAACAGTTTTGACTCTGAATTTGGCTCTGACATCTGAATTGACGAGATGGTACTGGAGTTATCCTGTCCTTCCATGTTTTCTATTTCGTGATGTCCCTGGTAAAACAGCTGAAGAGTCACTTGGATATTTGGAAAGGAAAGAAGAAGTTTGTGTGCTGCAGCAATTTGAAATATCACAGGTCACACGTCACACTGAATGCAGCCTTCTAACGCATGTTCTTTTGGTGACCCTTTTGGTGTTTATAAAAGTGCTGGTGTGACAGCCATGCACGTGGAGTCCATTTTTATCTATTTTCAGAGGTTCTTCCTTGGTCCTTTCTCTAAATGAACTGAAATTGCAGAGCTCAGCTGTTCTGTGTGTTGTGAAAACTGACAAGTAAATCTTAAGTCTGTTTCTATGTGTACAGATGAAAAAGCACAGCTTGAGGCTTTTCCAAAAGAATCTAGGGTCCTGGAAGGAACTGGGCATTAGATGCTGTTGAAAACCCCAGTAATGCAACAGTCTATTTCTAGGTGCTGAGATCTCATTGCTAGTGTAATCCCTGGGTATCAAACCCACAAATTAGTTCATTAACTCATCTCCTATAGCCTGCTGAGTAACTGCTATTCAAAAATAGCTCTCTCCTGTTTCTAGCCATTGATTAATTAGATTAGTTTTTCCCAAATCACAGATGCTATATTTTCTGTAATTTCACTTGAAAAGTGATATATTCTAAGGACTTCCAGCCCCCTGAGATTTACCTGTCAATGATGAAATGTGTCCTTTTCTTTCTTCTATATGTTCTCTGCCTTAGACTGTTGTTGCTTAGTTATTACACCATTTTTAATTCTTATTTTATTTCCTGGCTGTATTTCAGACCATTTTATGGAAGGATTTTCAGGTTACCATCTCTTCTAGTGTTTCTTGATATTGTCATTCTAGGACCTTTCTATTTACAGGGAAAAAATGTTCTTTGTATCCATGTTTTCAAGTAAAAGGTTAGATATTAATATCACCTCCAGCCTTTCCACAGTGTTCAGGGAAATCAGTCAAGATCATTGTGTGACTTTATGGTAGGGAAAGGGAGAGGTAACTCTACACAAATACAGAATAATCTTGCTACCTGATTTTTCAGATGATTGCTTCTTTCTGTTGAAAAACTGTCCTAACACTGCATTAATTCCCTCTCTCAGTCAACAGTGGATTAGAAAACTAAAATTTTAATTTGTGGGCTGGTTTTTACCTCAGCCCATCACAAAAAAGACGTGTTTGGGCTGTTGGAAGAAATTAGCAAAAAAAGAAAACACAACAATATTTTAATAACAAACTTTGAAATTTGAAATTTTAACTTAGCTCTCATTCCAGCCCACAAATTACTGTGGACTCAGTGCTCCCTTGGGCAGCTTTCCATGGAGACAACTCTGCAGGCACTTGGCTTTTAGTGGAGCCTCTATGAGCTGCACTACTCTTGGGCAAGCTGCAACTGCAGCGCCTAGTGCTTAGGACACACAAAAATAAACAGGGTCCTGCTTGGTTCCAAGCTCTGGAAGTTTTCAGAGGGGCTTTTTCTTGCACTGCCAGACCCAGGGGCAGAAGCTCTCCAGGCAGCAGGAATCCAAGCCAAGGGCAGACAGCTGCAGCAAATCACGTGGGCAGCAAGTGCCAGGAAACCACTCTGCAGACAAGGGAACACATATCTACCTGCACCGAGCTAAGAGAAGTGCTTGAATTTAAAGACAAGATTTCTAAAATTTTGGTTTTCTGCATCCACGCATAGTTATTTGCATCCAATGTGCTTTTTATGTCTTGCTCCAATAAACTGCCCTTGACTCTGTGCCTGCAGCTCCTCTTTTGCTCCTCCGTTGCTGTTATGGGTTTCACAAATGATTTTGAGTGCAAGCAGGGATTTTGGCCTTTCAGCCTTTTAAATTAAAATACACACTATTTCTCTTACATGTCATTAATTTCATCACCTTTATTTTTTTCAACTCAGTCTTTGGATTTCTAATCCACATTGAAATCAGTGAGTGAGTTCTGCAGTATGCTTAATATGAATAATAAAAAGCTTTTTAGGGCAAATTCAGGATGTTTAAACGTGGGTTTTACTTTTCCTTAGATGCATTGTTATTCTAAACAATACCACCAGCACTTTGTAAGGCTGGGATAAGGCAGAAGTTAGCTGGGGAGAAAATAAGCATGAAAAGTTATCTCAGGATGGTATACTTGAAGATGAGAAAGATGCCAGGCTGATGGAACATGTTTGCTGGTCACTCCTCTGCGCAACAACAGAGGGAGCACTTACAGCAGGCAAGTGAAAAATCCTCCTAGCTCTGGATGAGCTGTAGGAAACACTGAGCATCACAATGATGAGAATGCTTCTACCAACAAGTATCAGTAGTCTGTCCATTTAATGTGTCTGTATGAGAATGTGTGCATGTTTGTATTTTAACTGGAACTATATTCTCCGTGGAGAAGAAAGCTCTGGAATGGTATGGAAATGTTTCATGCATCTGTGTTGCCAACTTCAGTACATCAGGTCTGTCCTTGCTGTAGTCTGCACAAGGGTTCAGAGTCAGTGTGAGTGAGCTGCTTCTGAGTGCTCCCTTATTAGGGAGCTGGCCAAAGGGGATGCAGATGAGGCATGTTCCAGTGCTTGGTCTTTTTGGTTTGTTCCCTGCTAGGTCGTTGCTGGAGTCATAGTACAAATTAGATTATCAAGGTAGTCTTACAAATCCTGTCAAAACAACAAACACCTGCCTAGAACAAATGCAGGCTTTGGTCACATGCACCCACCTGCTCCTTGGGCTGCTGTGGGAATGGTCTGGGTTGTGGACCATAAACTGTTAGAGCCAGTATGAGAGCTTGGCCCAGGCTGATCCTTAAGGAATGGATAATTCAGCCTTAAGGAAGGAAAGATACCCAACTGCAGATTCCCTGTGTGCCTGTTGACAGAGCCTCTTTTAGCTCAGCCCGCAGCCAGTATCAACAGGAATAATACTGAATGTCATTGGCTCTTGTAACTGTGATACATGTTCCCAAATAACATTTATCTCAGTAATTAAACTACATGTAGCTACTGCTGGTTTGTTTCAGTTTCAATAAATTTTGGCACTCTTTAAAAGCATAATTATTATATGGATAAATCTGCAGAGTTAGGATTCACAAGAGAACTGTAGTTAAAAGAGGAATTACTAGTGCAGAGGTATTGGAAGTATCGTGGGGATGAGGAATAGAGAAAGATATGGAAGTTCCCTTTTCAACATGTAGAGTCTTATGCCCTCAAGTATGTAACCCTTAAGAATGTAACTAAATATAGATCATATTTTGACCAAAAGAGTGAAAACAGTGAATGAAAAGGTCACTCACTGACTTTGTTACTGCACAGAAGCTGACCATGCTAGAAAGCAGTGCAGATGTAACTACCACATTCCCCAGAGTGATTTCATGGATCTTGTTTAATGTTTGCAGCAGCTGAGAAATGAAAGTGCTTGTTAAATCAAACAAGATGGTGGTGGACCAAACCACAAAGTTGTTTTTTGTGGGTTTTTTTGGGTTTTTTTTGTTTGTTTGTTTGTTTGTTTGTGGTTTTTTTTCCCCATTGTAGCCATTTTTATTGTGCAGCAGGGATTTCTAGCAGGGATGCCTGAGATAGGTGCTTCTGTTGTTGACCTATTTACTTGTTAGTTGTTTTTTATTCAGCATCCTCTGGAAGCTTTAGAAAATCAAGCTCCATAAGAAAGTGCAGGTGCAGTGTCAAATGAATACTATCTTGAAGCAAACTGAGAAGGATTGAACTGGTGTGGCCTTGTGTGCCTCTTTTTCCTTCAGAAGAGCTTGGTGTCTCCCAGTCCAAGAGTCAGTTGCTAATCATCCATTGAGATTTAAACCAATTTAGATGCATGCTTTATTCAGTAACCTCAAGAATTTTCAGTCACTTCATCTTGAAAAAAAAAAAAACTCTAAAAAATTCTCTAGCAAGATGGCAATATACTTTTACCCAGACTGTCCATAACAACCAAGCAGTATTTTAGCAATATTCTAACACCCAAAGTCACATGTAAAGAAGAAATGGAATTTCATAAAAGCTAGAGCCATCTGTAAATGCCCAAACAAGTTCAAGGATCCATGCCTTGCAAAACTTTGCCTCCAATCTCAGATATTATTTTGAAGGAAAAGTAGGTGTTTTCACAGCAGGAGAAACATGAGTGCTGTCTTGTCACCTCAGTGGTAAGAGAGATTCTGAAACATTTTGGATACTGGCAGTACTCATATTTCTTTTTTCTTTTTTTAGATTTTATAATTTTCTCAGTGCCTGACTGACTTGGATGAAACTGTCTGGTCAAAATATGATAAAGTCGTTGTGAGTTTCTAAAATACTTAAAGAATGAACCAAATAGACAGGTGCACAGCATCATGGTCCTATGCAATTTATTACTGCCAACCTGTGAGGAGCTGAATTTCTTCCTCTCTGTGTTTGACTGGTGTGCTGCAGTCACTCCCAAAGGTCAGCCACAGCATTATACCTTGATTTATGCAGAAATTAGGCTGTTAACGAGCAAGATCTTACTGAATGGGACATTAAAGCCATGGGAATGAGAGGAAATGAGAGGTTGCTTCCATAGCCTAATGCCCAGGACACTTACCTGAAGGAGGAAGTCATAAGCTGTTCTTCCTGCTTCATGGAATTCTTCTGATTTAAAATTAATTCATTATTCATCTTCTGTCTTTAATTCATTATTCACTGGAAAAAGTACAAAGCCCATCCAAGATCCACTTCCAGCTGAGTGCCCTTACCACACAGAGGACAGTTTTGGTCCACCCCCTCACTAAGAAATTTCATTAGAGCTGGAGGAAGTGATAATATTATTTTTATTCAAGTCTTGTCCTTGCGAGTTTTTTTTTAAATATTACTCTGACAAGTTTTATGGAGTAGAGATGGGCATAACTAAGCTTTTTGTATGCTTTAAGCACAAATCTCTTGTGTGATGTGAGTTAGGTTTTCTAAAGTTATCTAAAGCCAAGCAAAATTTTGTGTTACACCTTTTACCAAATGAAAATCGTGGGTAGAAGGTTATCTGTATAGAAGAATTTGTGTTGACAAACAGATATATGATAAGTGTGTTGATGAGTTTATAAGTGATATTCACGAGGACTTCTTAAGGAAAATCAGGATATTCAAAATTTTTTTATGTTGTTTCTTCAAGCTTCTACCATTATTTCACTTTTTTTCTTCTACCTTCCTTGTACCCCCATGGACAAATTATCCTTATACTGGAAATCTCAGCATGGGAGGAGCAGTCTTTCCCTGACAGAAGATTAATGATGTTAGCATGGTGACCTAATAGGGTAAATGTGGTCTATTTCCATCCCTCTGTAATCCCATCGAAATCCATGAGTCATACTAAGGATGCTTGGCCTTAGTCCCTTTCCTTGCCTGAACTCCATGACTTTTTCTGCTCTCAAAGCTGGATACAACCACCTGATTTGTTGAAGCCATTGGTCAGAGCCATGGAGAAGGCACCTCTGGCCAGTGATCCAGACTCTCCCAAGCATCATTACTCCCAAGCCTAGAGACAGTAACACTTTTGACAGATTGTTTTGAAACCATTTCCAGATGCGCTGAGAAATCCTGGAAGTTTTATTCCAAATTAATTGATGGAATCTGCTGTCTAGTCACAGTGCTTGAGACTTCATTAATTAAAGCTTCTTCCTGAATTTAGTAAGCCATAAATTCTGGACTGTGCTTTGCTCCAATGATACTCAGTCTGGCTATTCTGCTGGATAGCTGAAAATGGAAGTAGAATGTCTCTGGAGAAAGGAGAGGAAAAAATGAAGGATTATCTTCGGCGGTTTTTGTGGTTGGGCCTGTCAGGCTTGAACTCCAGTTGTTCTCTGTTTTATGCTCTGCAAAAATAAGCATAGTCTAAAAAAATTTTTTTAAGTCCTATAAATATGGTGCAGGGGACAGAATTAGCAAGCATGCAGCTGCTGAAGGCACTTGGAGTAAATTAATTTTGCATGAAGCTCACATTGATATGAAATTTTAAAGGCCAAATTGTTTCCCAGTAACTCACCATTAGTGCCTGATGCAACTGGAACTGTGCTTCTACTTCAGGAGTAAAAATTAAATTATAGTAAAAAGAGAGTGAAGTGTCATTTAAGACGTGTCAGCACAGACTATTCTGTGCTTGATGTTGTGAAAGTTGCTCAAAAGCAGGAAAGCCTACACAACCCTCCCTCCTGGAATCACCAGAGCAGCAAGTAGTCAATTACAAGCATTTTGATCATAAACTATCAAGGGAGGGGGAGGTAGCCCATGGAGTTTCATAAGCTGTAGGAACACAAAACTGTGTAAGAAGAATACTGTTGGAAAAAAAATCTTCCAATAAAACAATATTAGAAAAGAAATATCTGCTGGATATCTTGCAGAGATTATTATTTCTTGCAGAGCTATAGCACCAAGACTACATTCTCATTTCACCAGATATTGTTCAAATACCAAGAGACAGACAGCAAAGATGAAAAGAAAGCACACTACAAATATTGAAGTAGATCTGGAAAGGTCATTGATAGACACTTTTGTTCTGGTTACTTTTCTGAATTCTAAAATGCACAATGCAAAGAGCAGAGGGGGAAAGAGACACTGCATAATAATTTGAATTTTTAGATCTGAAGCTGATTCTAGAGATTAAGTGCTAGTTAATTTGTACATCTGAGTTCTACTTGTACCAAAATTAAAATGTAACAAATATGGTTGCATTATGAATATAATCTGGATGTAGTAGATAAGCTAAACTACTTGCTTGACAGTCTTGAGTGTTAGGTTATTTTATTTATAGCTGCACAAAAATATAAGGTGGTTGCAAAATGCCCCACACCTAATAAGGAGGTTGCACCTCACTCAGATGAGCTGCTCATTTCCTGAAGCTGCTGCTGTGGGGTCACAGTGCGGAGCTGCTGCCAGAGCACCAACGGGGCCAGGCCCCTCTCCCTACTCCCCTCCTTAGCTGCCGTTGCTCTGGTAACAGGATCATTCAGCAGCAGAGCAACAACAGGAGGAAACTGTAAGGAGTGGGAGGAGAGAGATTTCCCAAGGGCTGTGGAAAGGGTGGAGGAAAGAGAGGGAGAATATTAGTACGTGTTTCAGAGAAGATATTTGCCCTTGTTGTACAGAGTGGTGCCAGAGCTTCCTTCAAAGCACTGCAGTTAGGCTGCTTTGTAAGTTTCCCATTTGGAGCAGCTTCTTTCCCTCTCTTGGCTTTTGCAAGAGGTGAGCAGATGGAATGAGGTTCCAGGTGCTGGAGAGTGTTGATATCCTCCTGGAAGGGCATGCTTGAGGGTTCATGCAAGTGACTTTACCTGGTAAACGTGGGATGAGACACATCATCTGCTCTGTGTTGGGCCAGTAGCAAAGCTCTCTGCTGCAGAGGAGTGGTGGGACCTCAAGGAGCCATTGCCAGCACTCAGGGCTCTCAGGAGACCATGTTCTGTGTCTTGGGGGCTCTTGCCTCAAGAATCAGAATCAGAAAGCTTCTGGTAGCTGGTTTACTAAGTAGGGAAGATGATGTCTATGATCGTCCTCTTACAGGAGCGAGAAAATTTTAAAAAGGAAAGAAGCACTACACCACACACCTCCCCACATTTCTACAACTGCATTTGGGGTATTGATCCCTTTATCAAAGCTGGTCAAAGTAAGACCTTGTTACAGAAATTTCTTTAAACTTAACTCTGATGAAAAGTAAGTGTTTCTTAGTTGTTAACGGTACCTCTTCATTATAATTTGATTTAATAGCTATTACTTTAATTTCATCAGTACCAGAACATGAACACTCTGTAGGCTTAATGCAGTCTGTCCTTGCAATTCTGATTTCCAGTTAATTAAAACTGATTGGCTGACCTGACATTCATATTTATCACATCTTATGAAGGATCCAGGTTTCCTTCACATAAATTTTACTGCTGTTCTTTGTTAGCTGTTTTGGGAAAAAAAGCTTTACATAATGTCAGATACAGTAAAAAAAGCATTTTAATCTTTTGAAGTTGCATTGCAGTCAAAGTTACTATCATCAACAAGATTTTACCCCCTAATTGCAAAGAATTACATTGCTTGGATGAAACTGTTTATTTTCATGGTAATTTTTTGAAACTTTTGAAATTCTTACAGCAATGCTGACAAAAATCTTGGTCATAATTGTATGATTAGCACTTCTCTTGTTGGCCAATACTATTATCTCATTACTTCCCTTGTAGAAAATTTACATGTGTTGTCTCATCTCTGACAGTAAATTCCTTGGAGTCCTGATTGTCTTTTGTTCTATATATAGTTGTCCTGCAAATGAAGTCTTGTTGTGAGCAGGGCTCTTGTGTAGCATGGTAATAGAAATCAGAACTTCCTCCAATATAGTTTTCTATTAAAATGGGCAGTGAAGGCAGCAGCAGAGTAATGACGTTGACAGACTTGTTCATGCTCTTTGGGCTGGGGAGTGCTCCCATAGGCTGCAGGGGGCTGGTGGAAGTGGTTGTGCCACTATTGCAGAACAAATATTCATTCAAGTTTTTACACTTTGCCTCCAAGTTTGAAGTTAATTTCTTGAGAAAAACAGTTAACTACATTTGTATCAGTCCCCAAAGAGGGAATTCTTTGGAAGGAGATGTAGAATTTAGAGCCAATAAGAGGAATAAATAGAATTTATTAGATCAGGGTAGGGAGTGGTAAGGTAAGTGGAAAGGTGTCAGAAAGGGAAGAAAAGTTAGGTAGGAGTCCTATCCAAGGTAATAAGTGCTATGGAAAGAACAGGAGATAGGAGCTGGCAAAAGGGATGGTGATTCTGTTCTGGAATCTGAGGCACTTAACTGGTATTTTATGTTGTGGGGCACAGCATCTGGAATGTCACATTTGATGAGAAGCTGTGACTTTGTACCATGAATGTGTGATATTATTCCATGAAAAAGTACGTGTCACATCATCAGGTACATAAATATTTGGTTTGTTTTGTTACCCTTTTCATCTGTGAAAGAATTGATGGCTCAAGAACAGGAAGAACAGAGATGAACAGTGTAGTGCTGCACAGAAAGGAAAGCTGAAAGAGGAGACCTGGGTGCAAGTGAGGAAGGAGAAGAGGAAAGTTTAATATTATTTATGAACTTTGAGATGGGAGAAAAACAAAACAGGAGAAAACTATAGGGGAGGATACAGACATTTAAGGGAGCATGGGTACTCTTTGAGCTGTGAAAATCAAATAATGCAAGTGTTTCTGGGTGAACAGCAGGGAATGCTCAAGAAAGCAACCATGAATTCATAAAAAAGATTGAAGGAATGTCAAAAGACAGGTATAGCTTTATTTTTCAGGTAGAAAAGACTGTCATCCAGTGGCCCTTCAGCTGGTGGCTGTATGGCTTGTATGCCTTTCCTTTTTAATTCCTCTAGGGGAGTTAGTTTGGTTTTTTGGGATTTTTTTTTAATATACAAAGAACTCCTTTTCACTGAGCTGTTCAGTAGAAGGAGACATAGAAGCCCAACAAATAAATGGAATTGTTTACAGTCATATCAGTACTGAACTGAAAACTTTGAAAAGTGAAATTATTCTGGTTAGGAGGGAGTATTTCTTTACAATGTGGGTATTATGGAAACATTGTTCAGGGGAAATGATAGTTTTCTCTTTTGAGATATTTGAAACTGAATTGGAGAGAAGAGCAGAGAGGTGAGTGGTAGGTTACTGAACATTGTGTGTGAGCAGTGCAGGATGGGTGCAATGTGCAGCTGAGCCAGCACTGCTTTGCCATTTGCAGCAGGTTTGTATCTTTAATTAGACTCATAGACAAGTAATGCTGCATGAATTTGCATCCCAACAGTTGCATTCCAGGCTGGGATTTGAAGTGCAAACAGGAACTGGCAGCTGCTCATGGAATATTTGAATACAAGCTTATATTCAGGATTTTCCTTCAGCACTGAGTGGGTATAAATATTCTTATGCATCAGGATTAATACATCCCTCATTAGTTGCACATGTCTAAATCCTCTTTGCACTGAGATACTTACAGGGTGGGTTTAGTTATTCTTAGGGTTGATCCTTTGGCAAAAAAATGTATGACAGGGTTTAATAGTTGTACACTTGCTTCTGCTAAGCCCTGCTATTAAATATACTTCTAATTTTCATTTGGTGAGTATATGCAATTTGTCTTCATAGCTGTGGTTGTAGGAACAGGTTTGTATTTTTCTTTAGTTAATGTTTCCAAATTGAGTTTTGTGTCATCAGCAGAGAATTTTAGAGCTGAATTTCTTCCTCATTCTACAGCCTACATGTAGCAGGTTTTTTTTTTTTTTGAAGAGGAGCAGCTCAATGGTCTTCTCATTCTAAAATGCTTTTGGAAATTCCCTGGTTGATTAATATGCTTGTAAATTTAGATTATGTTTGTCACACACAAATAATGCCAAATTCTCTTGTGCCTCATGGGAATATCAGACTCTTGGAGGTATTTATTCTGCTGGGTTTGGAAGGACAGAGATCTTTACAAACAACAGTTTGTTCTTCTCAGAACAGTGGTGTGATGCTTTTGTCTGCAGAGAGTAAGCCTGGACTAGGAATACGCATGAACTGGAGTCTTACATCCGTGTGTTTGTGAGCTGCAGGGAAACAGGGATTCATGGTCTTAAGGGATTCATGGTTTTGAGTCTAGATCTTGGCACAAACCTCACTTTTATCAAGAGGTGAATCAGCCTCACTGCTGGTCAGAATGACCACAAAGCTTGGAGTCGTGTAGTCGAGACCTACATTTTGGGGCTTGGGATCAACTATTGAGACACGGTGGGGTACCAGCAGCAGCATAAACAGAACAGGCTGTGGTTTAGGAGCTTTCCTGGACGTTGTGGGTAGCACACTCCCACCTCCGGAAGGGAAAATTCCTCTTGGAAGCACAAAGGTGGCCGTGATCAATAAATTGCCGGCAGGTGGCGCCCGAGAACACCGAGTGCCACACCCCGTCTTGGCTCGGCGTCACTTGGTGCAGCTCCCAAAGACCTCCACGTGGGATGTCTCCTGGAATTAAATCCTACAGCAACAAGTAATGCACCAAAGTGACACTCACCCATTGTTCCGTGTAAGAACCCAAGATGTGTGGACGCTGGTTGCAGTGCTAGTGACAGGGACAGACAAGAACCGCAGGATTCAGAGGGTAATGCCCATGGCAGGAAGAAAAAAAAAAATCCCTCCTTCCAGATGTGGCTTCATTAAGTAGTGAGTTATCTGAAACAAATTCATATGGCAGACAAACCCCTTGTAAAACCTTGCAGAAGGCCAGGCCATTGCAAATAAATAATTGCTTGGGTGGGTGTAATAGGGATGGCATGTCAGGAATTATTTTTTTCTTAGTCATGCTTTGCAACATGTGTTCAAATATTTCTTTGCTCTCATAAACATTGGAGAGAATAAGATGGAAGCCTAGATGGTGGAGTTTTCTCCTCTTGCTCTCAGCACTGAGGTGAAAACACAGAGGGATTAAAGATGGATTAGATAAGCATTCTTGAGGGAGTAGAGAACTCTGGGAACAGTACTCTGGCCTATTAATTGTGAAGGATGCAAAAAATTGCCTGGCTCTTTTCTGGTTGGAAAAGCACAATATTTATATTGGGTTTTATCTGATGTATAGCTTCGGCTGGTTTTGTTGGATTGGTTGATTATTTTTTCCCCCGCATGTCTTTTTAACTGTTTCAGGGTACCCAATGTGTCTGCACAGTTCTGTTCAGGTGTCCTTTCCCTGGTGTGTCCCATGTGCCTCAAAAAGTCGGCAGGACTGAAAATAAAACTGTGACCCATAAATGAATACTAAAACTGTCATGTAATACCAACTTGTCAAGATACAAAAATTTACTTTTAGTAAGGCAATTTATTCTCTACAGAGTTCTCTGCCTGATTATTTCAGAACTTTATTGTTGACTTCAATGGCAAGGAAGCGAGGCCATGCTGTGAATATACTTTGTGTGCCTATTTTGATTTAATCTTGTATATTTGCTAGATGATGGGTGGGGAGGAAAGTCAGAGCATGTAATTATTATGTGTTAATTAGTGCCCTAAAGCTATATTTAATTAAACCTTTAATAGCAACAGATCACAAATATTCTTGGGAAATAAATTCCTCTTTGTGAAGCAGGGCCATTGTAGTGCAGCCTAACTACAAACCCACAGACTGGCATCTTGCACTACCTGACACTGATTTTTCTGTGGGGAAAGATAAGAACACGGTAACGAAGGGCAAAGTGTCAGTGTCACCATTTTAGCAGCTGTGAATCTATTCTGTCTGTCTCCTGCCAAACAGCCTATTAAACATTTTAGCATTATGCTGTCTGTGACAGTAGGAGTTGGTCCCATTTATACTAATAGCTTTACTGAGAGAGTAGCAGGAATACCCTTCAATAGTCCTACAGATAAAATCCCGCAGAGTACATAGAACAGAAGTTGCTTAAAATATGTTGGTTTCAGTGTATTGTAGCATGTGTTACCTAGCCTAAATGTGACACATAGCCTAAATGGCATGTCATTGAAGTTCTACATAGGATTGAAAGTATGAAACTATGTCTATAGTTTCCATTTATTCTATGGCTTCTCTTGCACTATTTGACCCTTTACAAGCCCCTTTGTCTTTTTTCTTCCATGTGTCCTCTTTGTAATTCTCAGTATAGTTCAGGATGGCACAAAGAAAATGTGCCAAGCTGAGCAGAAGTCCATTCCTAAGACCTGTCAGAAATATTTTCTCAGCCTTGCTGCACTTCAAAGCAACGTTATCATTTCCTAAGGTTTGCTTCCTTGCTTAGCAGTAGTTCAGACATTCAATATGCCATTTGCTCATACACCATGATTTGTTTCATGGAAAAAGCTGCCTTTTTTATTTGCGGTGATGCTAGTTAAGAACTCAAATTTGATTTGGTTTTTTAAAGTACAAATATTGTTAGAAGCTTCTGAGTTATGGTACTGCTTAGATACAGATCTCAAAGACTTTCATCCCACTCAGCTGGGACTCTGAGTTCCGTGAAATTTCAATGTGCTAAGTACTGAAGGAATGGGCAGAGTCTGAACTCTTGTTCATGGTAAGATATCACACCAAGCTGATCCAAAATCCTAATCAAACAAAAAGAAGGCAAAGGTAGACATGCCGCCGGTGAATTTTTAGGGAGAATTATAAATAAGACTGTGGCAGTAGAACCCCTCAGATCCTATGGAAAGTATTGCTGCTCACTGAGCACACTTGGAAGAAAAAGTTTCTAAGACTTTTGGAGTCACTGGCAGAGGCCTCCCAGTCACTGCTGGAGACTGTTTGAGCATATTATTCCATGAACAAGGACAACCCTCAGCAAGACAGACCTGTGTTCCAGATCAACAGAATAATCAAATTAAAAAATTAATAATTGGCAGTGAGATGAGCAGAGAGGGAAAACTGCCCCGATTTGCCTATGCAAATGCAGTACCTCCCTGCTGTGCACGTGTACTGTGGGAAACAGCTCAGAAAACCCACACTGGGGTTTCTCCTGTCCACACTTGTGCTGCCACGTTATGCAAATGTTTACATTCCCACATGTTTACTCTGTGCATTTCCCTTATCTTTAGCTCCCTCCCCAAATAATTAAATAATTAAACAGCTTATTTCCTGCAAAGATCTGTTGGCCAGTAAGTTTATTTCCAACTTTGCTATTGACCAGGGTTGTAATTACAGCAAATTGTGGTGTAAAGCAGTGTTTCTCTTTCATGGTACAGTTTGGTTTTCTTACTTAGTGTTTACAAAGGTACTGCTGCTGAATACCCATTTTTTGGTATCTTCCTGGTTAAATTAAGTTTTCCTCTGTCAGGCTTTCAAGTGAACAGATGCTAGCAAGGCAGGCTGAGTGGTCTAAGCTAATAGAAGATTTTGTCCCCAAAGCTGCAGTCTGGGGAAACCTCTAGTAAATTCCTGGTCCCCATATGCTGTTATACGGAACAACATGTGGTGTCCTGCTGTCCTTTCCAGGGAAGCAGTGTTTGGGAGGGTGAGCTCTGTCTGCCACTAAGATGGATGAATTCATTTTTGCAGGGTTTTGTACACAGCTATTGGTATTATTTCCAGGCTCTGATTTCTGTGTAGAATTAACTGATCTTGAGACTTCCAGGGGGAAATAAGCATCAGAAGAGAGAAAATCAGTCTTTCTTCCACTAGATGCTCTTTAAGGAAAGAAGATACGCAAATTCCTTTGGATTTCTTTATAGCAGACTGCAGTTGCAGCACATAGGACACTGCTGCTCACTGTGTCCCCACTCAGCCCTTTGCTCCTTGATGGGCACTGCAGTAAAACTTCAGAATATTTACAGTGCTGGCATAGTGTTTGTGTCTCACACATGCAGCAGATTTGGCCTTCATTTTCAGAATTTCCTTATGCTACTGAAGGTTTCTTCATTTGGATTTACTGAGCAGAGATCTCCCAGCTCCTCCTTAAAGCCTTCCTGCTGAGGCCCTACCATTTTCTGTTAGGTAATTGAGGTTATTGTAACACATTACTTGAGGGGCATACAAGAGAAGAGACTTCATCTGATATTCCAAAATAAATGCTGACACAGTTTTTCAGTTAAAAAAAGTTTGTCAGAATATTTTAGAAACTAACAATTAGATGCTAATATTTCTAGACTAACAGGAATAGAAATCAGAATTAATGAGTTCTCTGCAGGTACATCTGTCACATATTTAATGATATGAGGCATATTTCATGTTCACAGCACTCTGCCAACATTACACAACCCTTATAATAGCTCTCTGCAGTAAATACCAATCTTGATTTGCTGCTAGGGTAAATGAAACCTAGTTCCAGACCTGACACCCTGAGCCTTTAAGTGTGTCTCCCTCTAAAGTCAGTGGATATAGACATTACTTGGACTGTCTGTGCACTTGAGGGGATTATTCATGACTGCAAATGTCCTTGTCTAAGCCCTCTGCACAGCGTGGAAGCTCTGGCTGCCACCACTCTGCATGGCCTGCATCACTTGGGTGCATCAGTTGCTGAAGCCCTAGACACAGAGAAGCAGCTATTTCCAAACATACCTGTTGAGCTGCTCATGGTTTCTGGGACAGAGATAAATGCTAAATAAATACATTTACTTGCAGAACAAAGTTTAACCTAAAACAATACTGTCAAGTTTCCAGTGGGTGGTAATTAAGGGCCTTGATTTGTCTTTGTTATCATTCTGCCCTGTGTAAAATTACAATAATAATTGTACCTATCTTAGAAGAAACTGGAAGGATAAATATTTCCCTAGTGCTGACACAGTGTTGATTTAATAGAAATACATCTTAATCTTTCTTATGATAGAATTAGAGTACCAAACTAACATGCAGTGCTGTCCTTTGGGTGCACATTCACTGACAGAGGCATCCTCTTCTTTTGGCAAACTGTGTTCATTCCAAATAAACTGGGACATGCTGGGCTCTTCCAGTCTTTCCATAATTTACAATATGGCCATAAACAAATTGCATCTGTGGTTCATTTAACCTGAAGTTTCTAAAAGAGTCTACTCATAATTGGAAATTTGTTTCAAATTCACTGCTTTTTACTCATTTGGCTGACTCTCATTTTTGGTCACAAGTAGTATAACTGTTATGACTGTTAGTAGTTTTTGAGGTAAAAGTTGAATATAACGAACACAGGCATTATAGTTTCAACAGCTGCTGCAGTTCTACCTGAGATATTGGTGTTGGCAGGCATTGAATTCACCTCCCCAAACCAGAAAAGCCACTCCCAGTTGCTTTGAGCATGGTCCTGGGAGATGTTCATGTTTCTTTTTAAACTGCCACATTTCAGGACAGGATAATTCCATGTATGACAGACATTTTCAGGCACAGAGGGAGACCTAAAAGAGAAGTTTTAATTTGAATCTTGACTTCTCTCGTATCTAGAGAGAATAGGGCTGCTTGAAGGTCTATGGGAATCCCATTGAAAGATTAATTTCTAAAGTTCAGTTCTAATTCTGAATTTTCCCTGGGCTAGAAATAAGGAGGATTTTTTTTCACCTGGATCTCTGGTATATCTTGTGTCTTTGACATCACTCTTGGTGGCATTGACAGAACAGAAAACCTTTTATTTTGTCCATTAAGGGAAATCTCTATTTACTCTGTGTGATAAAAACTTTTCTCATGAACATAGACTGTGCCTTATAATTTTGTTCTTGAACTGTATATGAGAAATTATTTCTTGTCCTGGGAAATGGAGACTGCAGTACATGGAAATATTTTGGTTTCCAGAAATACTTCCTGCAGCACACGAGTTATGAGGCTTCCCTGTCACAGTGCTGACACACCTGGCAAGCTCTGTGGTAACGCTATTTTCCCTTCCTTTCTGGTGCATCAGAACATCTGTTGTTTTGTGCCTGAGCTCTAAGATTGGTTTCTTCCTGCAGACCAACATCCAGCCCAAAGGACCTCTTTGCACATAGATCATCTTGGCTACTGCCTAGGAGCTTCCCAAGCATATATTAGTGACCAAAATTACCCAGCAGCACTCATTATTAGTTCTCTCACAAGGGCTTCTCAAGAATATATTCTTTTTTTAAGGATGTAGAAATAAGAGTTGTTGATAAGAGCTGTTGATGCCTCACTACTGCCCATGTCCCTGGACTAGAGAAACCAGTGCACTTCTGTTGCTGTTCTTTTGCTTTATTATTGAGCTGTAACATCTGGAAGGACTGTTTTTAAAAAGAAAAAGTAAATCCAGGGTGATGTAATCCTGACAGGACAGTCCTGATGACTGCAGGCTGAATGCCTGGGTTTTAAAAGTACCATATCTGCACTGGGAATTGGAGTGTGGCTTCCAGGGATCCAACCTGACCCTGAACTAGACTGTCCAGAAACAGGGAAAATTAGCCCATGGTAGATTCTCCTCAGGATTGCTGCAGCCAGGGAACTTCCAGGTCTCAGTCAAACAAGCTGGGCTTGCTTAAAACTAGTTTTTGTTTCCATGAATTGTATCTCAGGCTTCAGTAAAGATCCATCCAGTTCTGGTTTTCCTACTTCAGTCTAGGGAAAATACTCAGTGTGCTACAGGAAAAGCTTTATCAGTTGTGAATAACAAATGCTAGGTGTGGCCAGTAATTTTTGTAGATTGTCTTTAAGGGCTGCACAAGCATCAGCAACTAGGCAAGAAAGGATGGTGAAGTGGAAGGGGATCATGTCTTGGGTCCATTCTCTGTCTAAAAGGGAAGTTGAAACTGCATCAAAATATCAATAGCTCTGCTTTGATACTACTAAAACAAATTCATGAGAATGATGTATGAGAAAAAAAAAATAGGTTTATTTCTTTTGATGTAATCTGTGAAGTTTAATTAGGTATCCAGTTTTAAATCCAGTTATGTTTGCATGTGGCTTTAGCACCACCTCTTAATTCAAGCGGCCATGTGATCATGTTATTCTTTCACAGACTGCCCTGCAAAAGGCCTGTAAAGTTGAAATGCCCTTCAGAAATATTCATTACTTTTCTTTGTGACCTTCTTTATTTTATTTCTGAAAATTTGTTTACTAACAATCTACAAAATGTGAGTCAGCTTCACTTAAAAACCAGAAAAATAGACAAACTTGAGTCAGCCAAACTGACTGTTCCATCCTATTAATCAGAACTGAACCTCAGGGAGGTCTCAGAAGAGGTCTCTCCTGCCTTCTTATTTTACTGAAGAAATGTTGCACCTTGCATATCATTCCAATTTGTGAGGATTTAAATTGTAGAGAGAGTGAACTAAACTGTCCAGTGTTCAGCATCCTGTGCTTTTCCTGGTCCCAGTTTGTGTCCTTTTAGGCCTCACTAGGGTGACTTGCATATTGATCATTGCCTCAGCTTCTCCTTGAAGTCAAATGTGAATAATGATGAGTTGGGATCTAGGCCTGTGAAATCCCAGAGCAAGGGCTCTATTTTCCTGCTGTGCAGTTCATGTTTCACTCTGAGTCATGCTTAAACAGGTTCAGCAGCTGTGCATGTTAAATTGTTCTAAAGGCTTGTTCTTTTCATGTAAAGGGAGATGGAAAGGCAGAGTCTGAAATAAATCCAGGTTGATAAGTATCAGCCGTGTTAATTTTAGCTCGAATTAAAGGTTTGCATTTGAGCCTATGCATGGTTTGGGACCACCATGGACAGTTGTTTCTCCAGTTTTGATTCCTGTTGTTTTGTATGCCCACCTTTTGGTTGAAAGGAATTAGTCCCTTCCAAATTGGCAAGAACAATGTGTGAATGTGTGGACCTGGCCACCTCTGTTTAACCACTTTGGCACGGATGTTTGTGATAGCCCCCAGCTATAACCAAACTTCCACCCACCTTTTTGATTTCACTAGGATTTGATTCTGGGAATCACGTCTGCATATCTGGACTACCAACCCTCTGTAGCAGCCAGGTACGCAAGCACACACTTCACAAATTAATAGTGCATCATGTGTTCAAGTTCAGCTTTCTCCTCTGAATTCCTCTGTCTCCTATTGTCACTTATCTGTATTATATATTTCATAATTGGGCAGCTCATGCATAAAAGATCCTTATTGATCAGCCATGATGTGAAGAAGTGCTGCTCAGACTTGGCATGGAGTTAAACAGAAGTCAAATCAAGGACAGGGCTGGCAAGTGTTCAGGCTCAGGCACCACAATGCTGAAATCTGCATTTATTCTAATCTGTTCAGATACAGTTTCTGCAATGCAGCCAGTGGCTAAGGCTGACCTTAAATCCAAAGAATCCTTGGCTGTTGGTCTGTTTCCAAAGGCTTAATCCTTTTTGGTCTTGAATTTCTTTTGTTCCTTCTTGTGCCTCCACAGAATTTAATGGTATTTCTATGGGTGTGTTAGTTTTCCTGAAGCAGTCCTTCAAATTACTTATGGATTATTGGTATTTTTGCACTTTCTTTTTGAAGTAATAATTTCCCTTAATCCTACTTCTGCTGCAATGTTTCAGCTGACATGCAAGCACACTTGGAATTGCATCAGGGCTCCTCTGTGAGTCCAGAGGCAGGACCCAGTGTGGCACAAGTACTCCTCCAAAGAGCCTGAGCTGAACACTCAGCCACTGCTTTTCTCCCTGTGGTTAAAATCCAGCCCTGCCACACCACAGATCAGCAGCTCAGTGAGTGTGATGCATTGTGTGACAAGTGTTATGATAGGAACAAAGAGGGAAAAGTAAGAAACAAACTGTGCTGCCCCAAGTTCCCATCTGTGATACCTGGCAGTGCTTTATTTTATTTTAATAGGAGAAATCTTTAACAGGTAGAATCAGCTCTCTGTGGCTATGCAGGCAAGACATTTTATCCCTTTTTGCTCACTTCCTGCATAACGTCCTTGTGTCAATCTGGAGAGAACAGCTGCCTTCTGCAGTGGGGAGGAGGCTACCATGGGCAGGACAGGGGTAACCAGGTTCCTGACCTCATTTTCAGTGCCTTCATCTTCTAGCACCTGGTTTCAGCAAATGTTGATCAAAGTCCTGCAGGTGGGTAGTGCTTGCACTGTCTGACTGCATACAGAGTTGTAAAAGGTGTTCGGATCTCTAGAAATTTAGGGCTTCAAATTCAAGAAACGCTACAAGGTACATCTGAGAATTCTGCTAAGGGAGGTGATTCTTCCCTTCTGCTCTGTTCTTGTGAGACCCCACCTGGAATATTGTATATGGTTCTAGTGCCCCCAACACGAGAAGGACATGGCACTGCTGGAGAAAGTCCAAAGGAGGCCACAAAGTTGATAAGGGGACTGGAGCACCTCACCTGTGAAGACCTCCCAGCACCTTCCAGGATCTGCAGGGGCCTACAAGGAAGATAGAGTGGGACTCTTCATCAGGATCTGGAGTGACAGAATGAGGGGGAATGCCTTCAAAGTAAAAGAGGGGAAATTTAGATACACTGAAGGAATTCTTCTCTGTGAGGGTGGGGAGACCCTGGCACAGGCTGCCCAGAGAAGCTGTGGCTGCCCCATCCCTGGCAGTATCCAAGGCCAGGTTGGCCAAGGCTTGGAGCAACCCAGGATAGTGGAATGTGTCCTTGCCCATGGCATGGGATAGAATAAGATGATCTATAAGATTCCTTCCAAACCAAACCATTGTATAATTCTCTATAATTCTAATATTTATATATTTATTTCAGGGACAACAAGATGCACCTTACCAGTTACATGCTCTTCCAGATAAAAAACAAAACAAACCGAAACCCAACCATCTAAATACTCTAAGAATTTCTTTTTTAGTATCACCATGACAGTGTGTTTTTCCCTTTGACTTATTTCCTGGAAACAGCTGAATCATTTCTTGCTCAAAAACTCTCCAAAATTTGCAGCCAATGGCATGGAAAATTTTGACACAGAGGTTTGTAAAAAGCTCAAATCAGATTGTTTTAATGGGGAGTGGCAGGAATGTTCATAGTGTGGAGATCTGGGAGCCCAGACTGTAATCCACATATATGTAAACAGAACTGTAATGTTAGATCACCAAGGGAATACAAGAGGAAAAAACTTTTCTTCTGTTAAAGGAATACAAAAGGTTTTAAAGCAATCATTTTTCACTACCAGTGATTGTGTTCCTGTGGGTAAACAAGGCCAGCACATTAGATTTGCAAGTGTTAGGGAAATCTGACTTTTCCTGTAAATCTGAGCGAGATGACTGCCTTTGGTTTCATCCGAAGTGTAGATGTGTATCTTAGCACGGCGTCTTCATGCTTTTCTGGTTGTGGCAGACACTGTTTAGCCGCAAGCTGAGGTTCCCTATCACATGCTCAGTGAGATTCGAAGGACAAAGACTGTGTAAATTGAATTACACTAACACCACCTATGGATTCGGGGGCTAGCGCGTTTGCATTACAAATGCCCTTACAGTGTGCATGCCCTACACTCACCAATTAGGCTTTCTTCTCAACCCTCTTGGTCCTTCATAAAAAGAGGGAAGGTTTTTTCTTTCCTGATGGAGTTGCAAAGAAAAGCTGCTAATGAAGGACTGATGAATGGTCTGATTGTGTTGCTGTTTGTATAGTTTCACCTTCATTTGCATCAGTACCAGGCACAGATCCCAAGACTCATTTTTCACTTTTCAGTGCTCCTCTTCTCTGGCCCCTGCCTGCACTAGGACCAACCAAACAAGCACATTTATCTTTGCCTCCTGGAACACGGACTCGGAATATTTCCCTTTGTGCATCCACACGTGGTGAGATGGGACCTCTCCCCAGCGCATCTGGCTTCTCTTGCAGGTTGATTTGGTAATCTGACACCAGCTGGAATGACACAAAATGTACTGGGAACCATCACTTTCCCTTGGGAACACTTAATGCATCATCTCTAAGTGTGTCTCCGTTTCCTGCTCCAAGGAATGGATCTCCTATTCAGTATCTTTTCCCAGCAGTTCCCACAGCATGTTTGACACTGTAAAATAAGTCCCCATGATAATATAGGGATAAAATATTTCTAAAATCATGGGACATTCAGGAGAGTTAGAAAGAGGAGTTGGGCCTGGTAGGCCCTGGGAAAATGTTAGGGTAGGCCCTGGGAAAATGTTAGGCCTAACTATTGTTAAATGTGATGATTGTTTGATAATTGGATATAATTATTGTTTAATCGTAACAAGAATCATGAGAAACGATGTTTGGGGGGGGTTGATGGAAATTACAAAATCCATGCTTGGATGAAATCAATGTATACAATAGAACAATATAAGCTTAATAATTACTATGCAGTTATATAACGATAAGGGTATAAAAACGTGTTCATCCCGAACCCATGTTGGAGTCAGATTTGGGTCTATACCCCTGACACCCAGAGCTCTTCAATAAAAGCACCTGCATATAATCATTCCATGATTATGTGCTCTGAACGCTAACACCCACACCTCCAAGACCAGAGAAAGCACACAAACAGCGTGTCAAATTGCTTACATAGAGCACCCCTAAACGAGCCAATCAAAACTGAGTCAATTCTGCAAACAGTGGAGCAATCCCTCTCTTCCTGTAGGAGCAAACGAGTACACACAGGCTACGTTTGACAAGTGACTCTTCAGTTCTGGAGTTCTTTAGTTCTTCCTATTTTTCCTGTCATTTTGAAAACAGAGCAACTGCCAAAAAATAATGATTTTCTTTTTAAAGAAGAAAAGAAAGAGAATGAAAGAATGTGGCCCTTTGTTTTCTATATCTGTTCAGGGAACAAGCTTCATTGATTGAATGCCAGGAAGAGGATAATGCAATCTCCCATTAGGCTTGTTTGCATCTTTTTCCAGAATGACAGTTTAAGTCTGCTGGCTACAGATGGCCTTTGACAACTGACAACACTCGCTGTTATGCCAGTGCATGACTTCATCTGTGTGACACTACATGTGACTGCAGCTTTCTTCCTCTTTGCTTGCAGGAACTATTCTCCATTTCAGGAGCACCAGAAGAACAGAGGAAGTTTCCTCTGCCAAAACCAACAGCCTAAAAATGCCTTCCAGGCACTTGAAAAACAGTATTGTTGGAATATTGTTGTTTGCTTGGGGCTTTAACTGCCAAGTCTGAAGTTAAGAAGCCAAATTTGGTAAAGCTTCAATACTTTTTTGAACGGACATTTTTCAATACTGTTAACGCCCACATGGGCATTTCACAGTGTCCCATGCTCCAGAGTGCTTCCCAAAGGGACACCAAGCTTTGCAGCTTGTGTTGGAGGTGCAAAGCCTGCAGACCTGTGCTGGAATTTGGAGTTTTTGTCTTCTCCGAATCTTGGCAACCTCAGGGAATGCTGCAAGTTGAATGAATGAAGTCATCCATCATCTAGCAGTAACTGGAGTACGTTGAACTAATTCCCATTCTGTCTTTTGCTTCAGAAGCAGGAAAAAAATTAAAGCTTATATTCTAGACTTTTCTTTTTGCCACTTTTAAACACAGGTCACAATTTGATTTATGGTTAGTAGCTATTACCTTGCCCTAATTTTTATTATAACTGTTTGATCTAAACTTGGTTCTCAGGTCTGTTCTAACACATGTCATTTACTACTGGCTTTTTTGAAAAAAGAAGGGAAAATACTTTTATGTTTTCTTCAACATTTTTTTTTCTGTTTATTGCTCTAGGCAAATAGAGAGCTGAGATAACAGAGTGGTGTGGTTCACATACAGTGCATACAGGTGCTGTCAAAATAGTCCATCATAGGCCTGGACTGGGGATGAAATTTAGCAAATACTGGGCCTCATATCAGAAGATGACAGCCAAAGAGTTAAATGGAGACAGAAATACTAGAAGTTGCATTTTTCATCATTTTATAGTTGTAATGGAACTCAGGAAGCCTCTTCTGAACTATATGGCACAAGCATTTCAGAGTCTTCATGTTAGTAATTCAGTTTTAGCAAAACAAGGCGTTTTTCAATATCTGGGGAAGAATGAAGAGTATATATAACGACCTCTATTTATTCAAAGATCACATTTCAGTGAGCCTGTCTTCACCATGGAGCCACATTCCTGTGAAAATGCCGCTGCCATGAGGCTGTGAACCATGCTAACGAACAGGGAAATGAATGTGCCTAACTGAAAATTTATTTTCTTTGAGTGATTGTGTCATTGAGTCTGTCAAAAACTGTGGGCAGCCTTGGAAGCAAATAAAAATTGACATACCAAAAGTTGTTTGGTATTAGTGAGGAGAGCCCTGCATCTGCAGAGCATGAGTAAATTCCATAACAGTTTCAAAAGGCAGTTTATTAAAATAAAATTTAACTGTCCCGGATTGTCACCGTAGGACACAATATAAATGACTCAGAGCAGTTCTGTTTAAGGTAAATGAAAAAATTCTTTGTTAAAAAATCTGACTCCATACTTATATCTTTCTGAAATGCCAGTGTCATTGGAGGGTTATAGTGTTACCTCCTCAATGTCACTGGGCAACCTAACAGTCTATTAGGTTGCTCGTCCCCCATAAAAGAATGAAAATAATAAGTTATTTAGATAAAGTTTGTGGGAAAGTTCTGTGTAAAATTACAAACATCAGAAAGTTTAATAAAATTTTAAAAAATTAGAGTGACACCGGATAAATAAAATATCTTAATTAGAGGAGAGTTTAGGAAAAAAAACAGCATTCTGAGGAGCTGATTCTCTCTCCGTCTTGCAAGAGGGCCAAATAAGCCCTTGTGTGTTGAAAAAGTCACAGAATAGGTCTGTGACTCTTCAGAGGATAACTTCTCCAAGTACCACTAGTAAAATAATATGCTCCCCATGTCCTGGTAGGAATGAGTGGGACAGATGCTGCAGATTTAACTTTGACGCTTATCCCATCTGGTCAGATGGTAATCTAAGGGATGACAAAACAGAGGAATGACACTGACAAAAATAATTTCTATCCTAGTTCCTTTAGTCATGTGGTGGACATGTTGGATGAACAGTCAGGGTCACATCCAGCGTGTTGGAAGTGCTGAGTTACAGTTCCTGTTCTGTTCTGAAATCCATCACCTCTTCTATCAGGCAGTGATTGATCTCTTCAAGCTGGCAGGCACATGGCCAGCTAAATGTCACCTCTGCTGTGATGCTCCAACCACCCTCTTCACAGACTTAGCTACCAAAATATTAATATTATTCTTATGGGATCTCCTGATGCAACACCACTTCTAAAAGATCTTAGATCAAACAAATTGATTACTCCTTCTGCCCTTGGTTCTTGCAACAGTGGATGAATCTGCTTTCTTGTTTTGAGACTTCAGAATGGGTGAATTTTCCCCTTGTTCAGGCTGATCTTTCCCTACCTGATGTCATGAAGTTGAGCCCTAGGAAAGGACAGGGAAGAACAGCAGCAGCTTGGCTCTGAGCAATCACTTTGGCTGGCAGTCTGGGAGAGAACACAGTCTGTTGACTGGCAGTGATATAAATATTCAGGGCTGGATTGACAGTATGCAGGACATAAGCCTGCTGGGAGCAGTGAAATTGAGACATGACTTTTTTCCTTCTTTTGTGCTCCTTTGTGAATGCATGAAGGGTGTCCAGCAACAAGTTTCTTTCCTTTCCTAAAATAAGCTGTTAGAGGAAAAATGGAGCTGAGCGGCGAGGAGTTCTTGGTATTGTTTTCCACTTGGTTTCAAGTTCTGCAAACAAAGCTAGAGCTGGTAAGTGAATATTGCTTAGTCTGGGTGGCTGGACCTTCCCAAAAGTGCTGAGTCTCAAGGCTGTTCTTGCTTCTCCTCAGCTAAAGAGGGCCTGTGTGAATGACAGAGAACTTTGATGTTGGCTACATGGGGCTTTTTTCTTGCTGTAGTTCACCTCATTACCTATCAGTTTGAGGCTTGATGCAAAAGATAATGAGTTTTGATGACAGTGAAGAAACAGGTCTTAGTGCTAGTTAGGGGGCTGCATTTAAAATCTGATAAGTATGATGACATCAGTAGTGAGAAATGTTATTTGTGGTCAAAAATGCCAAAAAGGTCAATGGTTCTACTCCAAGACATAACCATTAAGAAAAAAAAAGCTTTAAATGGCTTTCTAGTATGCTTGTTTCCTGAATGTTAAACTGATCATTAGAGCCCTTTTTACCTTGTCCACTCATGGATCAGGTAAAACCACTATGATTATTCAGAAGCGCTCGTCGTATTGAGGTGGGATGAATATGAATAAGCTAAAGAGTGGCGATCCTGCTTATCAAGAGACCTAAAATTGCATCAGGTCTGAGATTTTTCCCAATAATATAGCTAGGACCTGGAATATTTAACTGTATTGTGGAGTTGCATGTGAAGCAGAACCATTTCATTTCTGTACTTACATTTTACCCTTCATTTCCTCTCTTCCTTTGGGGCATTTTCATGTACACAGCAGGAGCACACCTGAGATGGGCTCTGAAAATTGTTGTGTAATCTGTAGGCAAAGAGCATAGCAGGGGAAAGACATGAAGAGAAAACTACCAGATTGTGAAAGGGAACCAAGACTGACTTTCTGCATTGTTCTTATTGGCACATGCTGTTTCTGCTTCACATTCTTACGTTGCTGAGAAACCCTGTCATCTGCAAACAAAACCAGCTCCTGCAGGATGGAGTGTGTGCAGAATGTAAAGAGGGAGGTGTCTGTAGGCAGCCTACAAAAGCTTGCCACGTTGCTTTCATGCACACAAAAAGTTTCTTACTTTTTGGTACCAGACTCACCACCCTGACAGGCGACTCTTCTGCACTTAATGTATTTTATGTCAGGAAGTTTTTCTGAAGACTTGTCCCATATATTCTTAAGTAGTAAATACGAAGCTGGTATTAAGTTATGCATTATGATCCAAAGCATTGATCAATGTTGTATTGAAATTACAGCATGTGGAATAATAGCATGTAATTTTCACCAGGAACACCCATCTCAGGGTTTGTGGCTATTTCTCCATACCCTTGAAAAGACTGGTAGTTTTAGTACTAGATTTGGTAACTTCTTGCAGAGTATCTCTGGTTCGTATTTTATTGATGATAGAATTTGATCCTGTAGTATATAGGATCGTATAATTTCCTTTCTGAGCTGTTCCCCAGCATTTACCCACTGAAGGCCAAACCTGTCCTTGGATATTTAGAAGTGTAGCTCTAACTAGGAAATACTGAAATTAAAATAAAATAAAATAAAATGAAATGAAATAAAATAAAATAAAATAAAATAAAATAAAATAAAATAAAGTATTCCCAATGGTGAAACCACTGAACATTTTCTCAGGCAAAAGCTGCTTAGCCAAACAGCCTGAGAGCAATGGCCTGGCTGCATTCAAGATCCCTACAGGAAGACACTCCTGGTAATGAAGCCTTGTCACCGGGAAGCTGGTGGTAGCAGATGGCAATGCACAGGCTGGGCCAGGGGTCTCCTCACATTCCACTTCCCCATTATATCTGCACGGGGCTCTCTCCTTAACAGGGAAGTCGGAGCTGGGCTTAATGGGCTCTGACTAACGACTAAAAAGGGGAAAAGATGAAGAATTGGCTCCTTTGTGATTTTCCTTTCTTTCTTTCACCCATCTTTAACAGGCTGTAAATGGATTTTCTGTAGCTGCTACATTTCACGGGGGAAATGAGCAGGGTGTGTTTTTAGATGATTAGTCATTATCTGTAGGGTTTATACTCAGCCCTTGTACTGCATCCCTGTGAGACCAAGGAGGCCTTTAAGTTTCCAAGTGAGAATTCCTACTGGGATGTTGATGGGGAAAAAATTGCCTAAATTCTGTTCATGCCCAAGGCAGTAACAAGACCTGTCTGACTCCATGGTTTGTGACTAAAGCAGGCTCTGGGTAAGCATGTGACTACCTGGCTCCTCTTTAGGAGCTGCCTCTGTGCCACTAAATGCGTGTCAGCACCGAGGTGAGAGAAAAGACTCCATTGTCTCCATTGCCTCAGCCCACCCTCTTGCCCTTTAGAAGGCTTCAGATTTCCAGATATTCATGTGTATGTTCAACAGACAGATTTTGGTGATAAGATTAAGAAATGTAGATGTTTATCCTTCAGGTTTAGCATGTCATTCCAACTTCCAGGAAAACTCTGTGGAGTAAATTCCCTGATGCCCGATGTTTGTGCTGTGCTTGCTAAGAGATTGGCATATGCCATGATGCAATGTTTGTAGAAAGTGTGTTTGTTAGATCAGTATTTCACTGTTGCAGTCTTGAAAAAAGAATGAAGGTGATTAATGAACTGAGAATGCCACTGCCTGTATAGGGAAAAACCAAACCCAAACCTTTGTAATCAATCTGTAATCCAACTAGAAAAAAATGCTGTCTGTATTGGTGTGTTTTAGGTGAGGCTGTAAGGCAGGGAAGGAAAAAACTTAAATTCAGGCAAGCTTTTTTCAAAGCTGAATAAGCTGAAAATATTTGGGCTTTTTTTCAAAGTATATGGAGTCCTCAGACAGATGCAGCCATCAGCTTCTTCCAAAAGCCCAATATGATTATGCCACTGCACTGTGCTGAAAGAGATTGCAGAGGTTATTTAGTGGGAATTCTCACTTGGGTGTTTGTGGGAAGAAATTACCTAGTGTTGGGTCTTGGCAGGTGAAACTGTGTAAAGCACCATAGGGGCTGGAAAAGAGAAACCCATTTCACAGATGGGGAAATGTACAGATAATTTAGGCTACAGATTTTGGCTTAGGACACCTGAAATATTTGAGAGAACTTTGCACAGCATGTTCCTTAGAGCTGAGTGATGTACCAGTGTCTCTAGGACTTTTCACTATCTCACTTGGCACTGAGCAAGAGATCCAGTCTGAAAATAATTCATAGACTTGGTTTAACCCAGTAACACATGGAGATAAATGCTACATTTACAAAGGAAGGTGAGTGGTTGACAGAAAGTGGATTCTTCTGTTTATTACTCTGAGAGTAAACCAGAAAGAACAGTAAAGCCTGTCACAGTTTAGAGTAGTGTCTTTTATGTATCTGCAAGATGAGGGAGTCAAGCCATGAAGATTTAATGTCTGTGGAATTCAGGGGAAAGATTCTCTAAGGAGTTGGGGTAATCTGGAGATTAAGGCTAGGGGACAAGGTTTGCTGTCACCTCACAGGTCTGTGTCTCCTTTAATAGTCACCAGTGATTTTTATCACAGTTTCCTCAAATTAAAAAAAAAATCAAAAAATATTTTTCTTTAAAAACCATAAAAAGATTAGAGGGTGTTTGAAGGAAACAAAATATACTTCTCAAAAAGAGGAAGGGAATGAAGGCAGAGTGTTGAGGTGAGGTATGTATGATATGAATGGAGGATGTATGATTTGAGAAGAGGCTACTCCAGGCTTACTCCAGTGGCCTTTGCTCTGTTGGCATTTACAGTCAGCGGGTCTGCTTCTCCACAAGAAACAAGGGCAAGCCTAAAAAACAGACACCTCCAGGAGGCAGTTAAGTTCAGCTGGCCTCAGTGACACAGGTCAATTAACATAATTGACATCTCCTTGTTTATGGTAGCTGAGGATCTGACCAAAATAAGTGCAGTGTGTAGCACAATTGGAATGTACCTTCAATTCACAAAAATTAGAAACACTTGTAATTGCTGGTATATCCTGTCAATAACCAAACCAGGTCAGTCATTGATGTCTGTTTGAATTCCACCTGGAAGAAGCAATAGCAGGTTTTCTGACTCAGGTATGTAAAATGAAAGCTTTTGTTCAGCCATGAGGCATTTGGATGTGGTAGATCACCCACACTTTGATAACATAAATAATGAAGTGGTAAAATGCTCTTAGTACCCTACTAATTGGTTACAATGGAAGTAAATTGCCTTGGTTGAAAACTGCTTAATGGGCAACTTGAGATAGGTTTCCTTTGTTTGAGAGGTTGTTTAGGTGTTTATTGTACCGTACAGATAACAGAGTTTTGGTTGAAAGTTTTTAGCCTAAGTCTAAAGAGCAAGATTAAAGTTCTAGAAAAAAAAGCAGTCTGTTTCAGACAGGCTTTAACTTCATTTTGGAACAAGAAAAGGACAAAAATTATCTGTCTGCTGTTGGTGAATGGAGAGAAAGAAAAGAATGATCAATAGAGCATGGAAATGAAAGAAGAATAATTGTAGACCTGTCAGTGAAAGGTTTTTTTTTTCAAACAGGAACTCAGTTTCAGCTGTCTCAGTTTACCCACTGGCTGCTCCCTTCAGTACTTTCACTTTCCCTGGCAGAACTTTCACTGATCATTTCTCCAGCTGGACATTCCACATTTCTGCCTTCTCCTTAGAGATAAATACTGAATATCTTACAGGCCGGGTGGTTGCTGTCTGGGCTATAAGGGGGAAAGGGACACTTACTGAATTAATTTTTCTGATCAGAATTTAGTGAAATAATTCTCTGCTTAACTTGCTGTGTGATTTTTTGTTATGCTTGAGCAGGATTATGTCATGCTTTTGCATGACTGCTATGAATTAAGTCTCTGCCAAAGGTTTTACCCATCCATCTGCTGTTCCTCTTTACCATAACGAATCTTCTGGAAGATCCCATTTGGAAAAGGCTGAAGTTATGATATCTTTCAGTTATACTCTTGGATTCCTGGGATCATACAGGGCTAATTCTGCAGTGCCCTGGGGCTGTACAGAAATAATGGGAGCAGGCACTCCTGCAAGTTCTCAGGGATCGTTCCTGAAATTCAGGTCCTCTCTTTGGAGCTCATCCTTTATGCACCTCAGTGTTGCTGTTAGGCAACACAGGCTTATTTCCTTGAGTAAAATTCACAAAATATGCAGGTGAGGCTTGTTGAGTATTGTTGGCTCCAGTGTAAACATGAAACAATGTAAATTGAAACATGTTGGATATATTTTTATTGCTGTTGCAATCTTGTTACTTCAATACACAAACAGTAAAATACAATTATGGGGAAGCTAGAAACGTAAGGTTTATTGGAATGTTTACCAGTGAAAAGGCCCAAACTTGATATTTTTGTGGTGACATAAATTACTGCAGCCTAATGTAAGAATCTGTTGATGTATGAGGCCTGTAAACATTTCTGCATTTTTGAAGTCAGAGGATGGATATTTGTCATTAACTGTTTCATAAAAATTGAGTACAAATCACAGCCTGACAGCCTGGTTTACTCAGCATGTGTTAAAGACAATTGCAGGGGGATTTGTACTGAGTGCCATAATATTTTTGGCTGGAGTCTGCAACTTTTATATATGTGAATTATTTTATTTTTGTGAATACTTTTATTGAAAAATTTTATCTCTGCATGGAAATATTTTCAATGTGGAACCTTGGACAGTGTTAATTCTTCAGATGAGCAATTATTATGCCTAATTTTTGGCTCTGTTGTAACAGGAATTATAATTTAAACACATATCAGAAATATATTTGTAATAACTGAAGCGGCAAATACACTTTCTAAAATGTGCTTTGAGAAAGGACATATCACTTGCTGACCATTGAGAAGAAATTTACAGGAGTGAAAAAACATTGGATTTATGTAGGCTGGGAGACAAAATCTAAATTTGTCAGATAGACTTGTCTATGTCCCTGCATTTGACTTGTCATGCTACAGGTATTTAGGAAAACGAAGATTATTTTTTTAACTGTCTACATTTGAAAAGAAACTTATTGTCAATGTTGTGGACCAAATAAAATCTGGTCTCAGTGCTTACATTCCTGTGGATTTCAGTTGAAGTGCTTACAGTAAATCAGATTTGGGCTTGACTGTCAACCATTTGTTGATCTTTTTACGAAAGATCAAATTAAAGTCTTGCTGTGATCAAGCAAATTTCTACTGAGGTTCCAGTCATTCCAACTCATTTCAGACCATGTCACTCATTGGCCTGGTTTTTGACATAATGGGATACTTAGCATAGATTTTGTATGGATAGTCTTTGTATGGATACCTGGGAACACTCAAATATATTCTGTCATTTGCCAAAAAATTTTGAGCCATGTTAAATAATGATATCTGGATGAAGTTATAAACTCAGATTAGTACTTTACACTGCTGAGTAAGTTTCACCAGTTTAGTATGGAAATGTGTTAGATTGTGTAAGATTCCCTGCTGCAACACCTCTCTTACTGAAACCTTTCGTAAGAGAAAAAATCGACTGACTCAGGTAAGAACTCTCATTTTTTCTCTGAACCATGGAAGTGTAGGCATTCAGAGATGTGCATCAGGTCTTGTAATTTATATTATCTAACTCCTATATAATGTCAAGGGCTTCAGCAGCATCTTTGTGTGCCAGGCTGGAGTTCACTTTCCGTGCCCAGCACTAGAAATGCTTGGCTGATAAGCTGATGCACTTTTTATCTACTTTGGAGCCTGACTGACATCTCCAAACACTGTTGTAGCTAAACAGCTTGAATATGTGACCTCATTCCTTAAATACCATCACTTGAACAGCTCTTGTTGCTAAAATAAAAGCAGTGTTGATTCTCTGTTGTGAAAACTCCCCCAGCCCCTTTCACAGGCGCAAACCAAACCACACCTCCTTTTACTATGATAAAAAGGTTCATTTGTAGCGATTCCAGGGTACCTGCAGCGAAGGTACCGTGAGGGTTTTGTCACTCTCTTTGTGTTAACCTGTGACTGGCACAGAAATGCAGGCACATGGAAGAGGACTAGGGAACAGTTCCCAAGGAAAATGATCCCAGAAAGCTGAAGTGGCTTCGTTTTGTTTTCTTAGGCTGACAAGTAGTTTAGCTACTCTCTAAACTGAGGGAAGATTGGAGTTGAGCCAAGCTTTCCAAAAAAAAGAGGCCAGGATCAGCTTTCCCCTTTTATGCTGGTTTTTAATGCTCAGAAACAAGCCTTCTGCATTGCAGGTCTGTGTCTCTACTTTGTTAAATATAACTAGAGTTTTGAAAACACAGGCTATGCCTCCATTCAAATGCAACCACAGGCTTCTCTGCAAACAGTGTCTGTTAAAAAAAGCTTAACATTTTCATCTCTAAAGTGCATTTCTGTGAGAGAGTTGAGGTGTACACCCTCTGCAAAGTAAATTTAAAAAAAAAAAAGTTCTTTTTTTAATGGACATACTTATTGTTTAATCCTTAAACAAACTTTTTATTTTGGTGCTGAAAATCTCCAAAGAGAACTCACTACTCTTGATCTTTTCATCCAGTGATAGGAACTGCCGTCAGGGTTAGTGTCTGATTGTCACCTGCTTCTTGAAGCTCAGTATGGTTTTGGTAAGGGAGAAGTGACTGAGAATGACAACTGCAATTTACATTTTAATTTATAACAACCAGATTCAGCATTTACTTAGAAATAAAGAACTTCCATGTAGCTTTGGACACCAAACCTGCATTTTGGGGGAAAAAAGGGTAAAAACTCTTACGTAACTGGTGATCACAGCAGGTTGGATACGTCTGCTGGAGAAAGTCAGTGCTGCTGACTTGTCCATTGTCTGGGCACTCCTGGTACCTGCTGGTGGGACAGGGAGGACTCAGGCAAGCCTGAGTTTGGCACTTGGAAAGTGAGGGAGTTGCTGCTGTAGAGAAAGTGCTCAGTGGCGATTCCACAAGGCTCTAAAGGTCAAGAGGAAGCACCTTGGGGCCAATATTGAATGTGGCTGGCAACCAGGGTAACTAAGCCTCTAAGGGAGTTATGTGCTTACTCTGCCTGCTGCCAACAAAACTCCTGCCAGCATCTTTTTGTAGCAGATGAAGTCTATTAATTCTGCATGCATACACAGCAGCAGAGAGGGTCTGACATCACGCTGGCCTCAATGGAACAAAACACAGACATGAGGAAGGGCAGGAGCATCCCAAAGTGGCAAGGAAGTGGATTGGCAATATTTCCAAAAAGTTAGGAGAAGCATTTCACTCCCACAAAGGCACTGGCTGTGTGCTGATCCCTAGGGTTGAGAAGGAGCACTGTGAGATGTTGTAAAGGGAACACAGTTAAAGACTATCTATAGAACACAGGCATTTTCTCTACTCATACTGCAATAATTTGCAGACTTCTTAACACTGTTTACAGAGGACTCAGGTGCACTGACAGTGCACAGAAGTGGCAGATGGAATCCTGGTAATGATTTTTAATTACATCTTTGTGATACTTGGCATATGAATGAAATTTAGGCTTTCTGATGGTTTTATTAGATCCATAAGTGAAAAATTTACAGACTGAAGGAAAGAGCTGAAAATAAGGCTGTGAGGAGATACATAATGAGTGATTTAATAAAGTAGTTAAATCCACTGTAGAACACAAATTGTTTTTAATTGGAAATGTTGGATAGTTTAATTTTTCTATCAAATGTTCAGAGGAAATCAAATACCCTGTTGTATAAAAAGCAGCTGGGACACAGGGAGAATGGCCCCTATATCAGTGCTCTGTAAGAGGTCAATGACAATTTTAATTGATGCTATTTCAGTTCTTGTGGTATGGTGATAACTAGAATAGAAATATCTGAACTGCTTGTTCTTAGAAATGGGTAGACTTCATCCAGGAGAATTTTCAGCTTAGAATCAAGTACAAGGATTAGATGAAATCTGTGAATACAAAAAAAGAGTGCAGTTAAAGATCATTTTTTGGGTACATCTCATTCCATTAATTTCTGAAAAATACATGGAGTGGAAACATACACTTATTTTCAAATAGCAGTGTGGCCAGATATCATTAAAAATGCATTTTGTACAAAACCTAGTATTACAGTTGTAGAAAAAAGTTTTTAAACAATTGCTTTAAAACCTTTTCTTGATTTTTTTTTTAACTTTACAAAGCCCTTTTTATACCTCTTTCTTTGTCAGCCTGAGAGCACAGCATGGTCCTACTAAATCCTCTCTTTGGTGTCAGTGTTGCATACTATCCCAAATAGAAACTAAAGGAGTGGGGATATGGGCTGAAGTTGGAATAATAGCAGTATTCCCAGCTTGGTTTTGCT
This sequence comes from Peucedramus taeniatus, assembly GCA_013400575.1. Taxonomy (NCBI): domain Eukaryota; kingdom Metazoa; phylum Chordata; class Aves; order Passeriformes; family Fringillidae; genus Peucedramus; species Peucedramus taeniatus. Next base: position 828,869 of record WBNO01004517.1, read on the forward strand.
TTTTTCAAATACACAGAGGAAGATTGCTGGGTCCTTTAGAGACAATAGCAGCAAACAGAATGTAACTAATTTTGAAGGTAGAGTATTTCTAAAGTTTATCTGTCAAGAGACCTACATTAATTCATTCATTAAAAAAAAAAAGAAATCTTTGGTCTTTTGGTCTTTGCTATGGGCTGAAAGATTTAGTAGAGCATTGGGAGGTGGGTTTTGGCTCTGCACTAAACATCTGGAAGGTGGACTTTGTGAGTCTCTGACACAGGGTTTGTATCAGCCCTTAGCTTGGAGTGTTGCTCAGCACAGAGACTTCTGCTGATACCGTGCTCTTCACGTAGTCCACGTTTCACATCTCAAACACCTTCAGTGTGAGTGCAGCCAGCCAGGGGCTGAGCTCACACCAGGCCCCAGCAGAGGGCTGCCACTGCAGCAGCCTGAATCCATACATGCTGAGTCTCATCCAATAGCTCATTGCTTAAGAAGCTTGGATCTGATTTTAGTGACAGTATACATAACATGAACTCTCTAGAGCTAATCTTTACCCAGGCTGGTAAAAATTAAGGGTCGCTTCCCTTTTCCCAGAAGCAAATACACCTTTGCATGGTTTCACACATTTCTGGGGTTGTCTTTTGAACATGTTTACCAACGTCATTAATGTGTAAAGCTGTGCTGTGTATTCTTAGAAGGAGGTTGTTCTCCTTCCACTGTAGAGCTGTGCAGAAAAGCTCCCTCTGGAGATCCAAGAGGGAGATGATTTCTCTGCCCTGCTTCATGCCCAGAAAGTGGTCCCTAATCCACAGCTCCAACCACTGCAGCAGGGCTTCCCATCAGTCCTTGTGGGACTTCAAACCCTTGTGAGCACTGGGGATTATATCAGTATTGGTAACTGTGTTAGGATAACACCAACTTTCTGTGTGTCCTTTGTCCCCTGCTAGCTGGGCTTTGTGTTGCTTTCCCAGACTCTTGTTATTTTGACTCACTTGTGTTTCTCCCTTGGTCCCAGCAGTCCCTGGGTTTGTGGCTGAACTGTCACTCCTGTACCCACTCAGAAGCAGAAATGCTGAGCTGAGCAGCTGCATCTCTTCAACTGTACATTTCCAAGTCTGAACACCTTTTGTTTTCTCTCCCCAGCTCCATTGTGCTTTCAAGGTTTTAGGTGTAATCCTTCCAAAGAGCATTAATCACATTAAAGGTTTAATCATAGTAATGGTTTTGCTTATTACTATTATTATACATTCAAATGTCTTTTCAGCTTTTATTTGTGGGTGGGGTTTTTGCTTAATAGTTGATTGAGGGTGCATTCTTAGTCTACAAGAAATTTAATATGAGTGATATTCATTAATGCAGCGACTCAAATTTGTTAATATTCAATAAATAAAGTCATGGCTGTTTCAGGGCATTGTCTCAGGGTAGCACCTTCCTATTTTGATATCTCTGTACAACTGGAGCAAGCAGAACGGGAGGTCAGGCTATGAAGTCAGTGCTGGCCATACAGAGTGCAGTGTAACAACTATCTCTTGATTTATTTTGCACCAGATTTTAGTTCTCTTGCCTTCAGATACCCATAAGCAACTCCATTTCACTGTAGCAACTGAGAGAAAAATTGGTCCTCAGAAATAAATTTTGAATAAAAAGGTGAGTAGAGAAAATACAGACTTAATTGTATACCTAAAATAACAGAACTGACTCAAACTCTAGATACATTCAGTGCAGCAAGGAAACCTGAAATTAGAATTTTTTTCTTTTGTTTTCTGCCTCATCAGTTTTTCTGCTTGTAATGAGGGCTTTATTCCCTTTTCTTTCTTCTGTCTTCTTTTCAAATAAAACTGAATCAAACTATTAATACATTCAGTACAGCAAGGTAACCTGAAATTACACTTTCCACTGTTTCTTTGCCTCATCTATTTTTGTGCTAGAAAAGGGGATTTCTTGCCCTTTCCCTTTTGTCTTCATCTGTTACAATTTCTGTATATTAGGCTCATGATTCATTTCACTCTTTTCTCTTAACCCTCTCATGTCTGGCCATAGGCCACTTTTCCAAAACCCCAGGGATACAGGTTCCATTTTGTTCTGCTTTCTTCTTTCTCTACCTGCTGCTGACTGACTCTGCTTGGCTTGTCCTCCTATCCCAAAGCTTGCTCAGCGACCAGCACAGCTTCCATCCACAGCTTCCATCCACAGCTTCCATCCACAACTTCCCACCTTCCCCATTTGCCATTTCAATCTCTCTACCATGTAACCATTGCTGGGGAGCCCCAAAACTCCCAGCTCCAGTGCTGGTTGCTCTGCCTGAGAAAATGACTTTATTCTGGCACATGGGCAGAAACTGTGTGTTCCGCATGCTGGCTCTGTTAGGTGGACAGGATTTTTGGGAGAGCAGCCCACAGCTCACAGCAGGGCCAGAGTTTATGTGTGGCAGCACTGAGAACATGCAGCAATCATGTGGGTTCCTTATCCAGGTATTGCCAAACCCCAAACCCGCCTATCCTGTCCAATCCCATGTGGTGTTGCCCCGGGTGACACAACTACAAACACATATATCCCACACATTTGTGTGCTGCCAAGGCTCAGAGAGGATTTTAGACCAAACCAGTCCTGTGCTGACATGACACAGAGCAAATGACAATGAAATTGGACTTTGTATCATGCCATTAACTTCATGGGCAGAATGATTCCTCTGAAGTTTGCCAGTGTGGGTTACCATGTTGGGCAGTGCTCCCAGCTGTCGGCTCTGGCTGCCAAGTGGGGAGAAATCTGATTGGAAAAGATTTGAAAAAGTCCCTGGTGGCAGAAGGTATTTATAGCCCCACCACAGCGTCAGGGGCTGCCTTTGGCACTGTGGGCTCGTGGTGCTGTGCTCTGTAAATCGCAGATTATGGGGGCTTTGCCTTAGGAGCTTACAGCTGAGGAGGGCTCACAGGAGTGTGTGCCATTAAATGTCAGAGAACAGATAGTGCCTGGGTATGGAGCTAAACGTAGTACTATGGGATGTTATTCTGAGCTCTCTTTGATTTTCTCAAGTGCATGTGTATCTCTCCTTACTTGTTCTAGACCTCTCTTGCAAATCCAAGCAAATCCCAAACATCTGCAAGAGAAAACAACTACCCAAGAATGGGAAGTGGAAAGCTGACTGCTCTTTTTCCACTGACCACTTTGGTTTGCTGTTGCCTCAGTTTTCCAAAACACCCCTACGCAACACATCTTTCATCCACCTGTTGTATTGTGCTTTGTGAACTGAGTGTAGGAGGAACTGACTTCATAACGTGCCAATGTTGTGTAACACACTGAGCCTTGGTACTCGACTGGGGAGCCTGAGCACTCCAGAGGCTAAAATGAACCTAATTGGCATCCAACAGCCAGTCTGATAGATTTGGCTTTTTTGGTTCACATTTTGGGTATGCATTTTTCCATCTATCCATATATACACCACACACAACTATAAATCCAAAAATACTCACATTTAAGGTGTATCTATAATTTGAACTAAAATTTCTAAGCAGAGAGGAAAAAGAAATCCCTAACACAATGTGTTAAAACTTACATGTTAGTAGGCACGCAATAAAAATTTAAATATCATTCAGTTGCCATAAAACGATCTAAAACTGAATCAATGTATCATATACTGTGTATTTATGTGGTGGCACCTGATTTCATTGTCAAAGCAGTTTAAATAGCTCTTGCTATTTCTGAAAAATATGAGTGATGATATCCCATGCTATTTTTAGGAATAATATGTTTATCTTTATTTAGTTGCACTTAGATGGATGCTATATGGAGAAGTAAGAATTACCCAGTCCTGGGCTGTTTTAGTCTGGGGGAACTAAAGTTAATGGTTTGCGATGGTGCCAGTGCTGATCTTTCTGTTCTCTGGGTCAGCAGCCGGAGGTCTGGCCCATTTTGGAATCTGTTTTTGTCTGCTCCCAGCTGTCTTCCCTCTTATCTCATAGTGGGATACATAAATTACTTTTACAAGTTCAGCATTCTGGAGCAGTCATAGAAGTGGATTTTAAAGGGGGAAAAAGTTCTCAGATTTTGGGGGAAGAGAGCTGATTCTCCCAAGGTAGTCACTATCACTCATCTCATGGAAAAGCCAGGATGGAATATTACTCTTAGTTAATATAGAAAGCATATACTTTGTGGTGCCTTACAGTTGTTCTTTTTCTTATACTCTTGAAGAAAAAGAAAGGATACTTTGCTTCAAAGAAGAATTCAGTGCAATGATTGAACATCAGTATGAACTTTCAAGCTATGAAAAGGGCTAAGCCAGGTCAGATGAGCAGAACATGAGGGAAGTGATGATCTGCTTAGGGGGTTTGGCTGCAAGTGGACTGAGTTTGAGGATTCTGTGAGACAAGAGTAGAAGGTAAGCATGACACTTCCATAAGTACTGCAAAGACACCACATGAGTGATCTGAGGTACATTTGACCATCACATCAGCTACATGAGCAGCCTGAAGTATCAAGAAACTGCCTAAATATAATCTGGGATCACCAGTTATTGAGCAAAATGTAGGAATTTTTAGACGTAGCTAATAGGAGCAAGGAGGTTGTCTTCTTACTGTCCAAGGAATGTATTTGAAATGCCAATCAATAGGCCTTTGTTTTGAGTCTGTGCTTTTTTACTATGATACCTACAAAACAGTTCTACACCGTAATGAATACAGGATGCTAAAAGAACAAATAAAATTGACATGAATTCAGTGGCAGCCTAAAAGGGATCACATATATGTGTGCCTTGTTCCTCCTCCAGATGACAGCGTGGGTAAAAAACTGCTGCTGGTGTAGTGTCCAAAAACTGCTCAGGGAGATTGGCTTTACAGCCCACTGCAGAGTTGAAGAATTATATGATTATATGATTTACACTTCCCTGGAAATGTTCAAGGCCAGGTTGGTCTTGAAGCAGCTTGTTCTAGTGAAAGGTATCCCTGTTCATGGAATATGGGGGTGGGGGGGAGAGAAATGAAATGGTCTTGAATGTCCCTTCCAGCCCAAATAATTTTATGATTCCATGAACTTATTCTTTTAAGCAAGTGTCATTTACAAGAATTCTGTTGAATCGATTTACTTGGATAACTCTTAAAAAAAGAATGCTATTCTAAATTCTGATTTTATTTTCAAAAACTTCAAATGGATAAAATTGAATGAGAAACAAATAACATACAACTAGCTGCCTTAAAGCCAAACTAATTGTTTTTTTTTAAATTTACCCAGGCATTTCTCCCCAGGATATGATCAAGTTATTTCCAGGCTCATATGTTAAAACTTACACTGTTTAGCAACCTCATTCTACCTGATGGAATAAATCCAGTAAATCTTAGCTAATAGCCTGTGCTGAAGTAATAATTTGAGCAGATGTTACATGTCATTCAAGTAGTTAGTTTTCACTGAAATATGTTAGTTTTTCACAAGTTACAATGAGAAGAGTAAAAACTATATTTGTACTGAAAAAAAAAAGCATTTAAAATAGTTAAGAGTAAGGGATACCTGCCGAACATCATGCTCTAGAAATCTGAAGAACTTTGTTTTTCTTTTGGGAATAAAGTAGCCCTGTGGCACTTCTTTTCCATGTGCTGTTTTCTCAGTGTCTTTTCCTTTCATTTCTGCTCCTTTTCACAGAATATATCAGAAAGACTTTAGCCTACAAGATTCCTTTTTTCCCTTGCCAACACTGTGGCTGCACTTAGGTAGTCCTTCACCACTGGTAATGACTCACCTAAAATACATCCCTATCTACACTAGTCAGAAACTAGTTCCAGACCAGTAAAACAAGCAAATTCAGGTTTCTATGGCTCCAGGTCTTACACTGTTTGCATCTCTATCCTGGAATATCTTCAGTCGTTCTCTCATCCTCCTTATTAGTTTTGCCATCTGGGTAAATGATAGACAGGCTTGTAAAAACTATTTATATATACACCAGTGGAATGGGGAACCACCAGGTTCTCCTGGCTCCCTCTGCACAGGAGAGCTCATCAGCTCTCTCTAATTTAGCCAGCTGCTAGTTTCTACAAAACTATCAGGAATTCAATTTCCTTGAATCTTCTGCCACTGCCATAGTTAACTGAAATTGCCCAAAGTGTTCAAAAGCTGGGATATTTTATCTGGGGAAAGGTGGGGGGGGAGGGGGGGTAAAGGGCTTCAGTGTATGACCAGCTGGATGTGATACTGAGAAAGTAGGGAAGTCATGTTGGACATTTCTTAGCTGTCCTATCTTTGTCTGACCCAGATAAAAGGAAGGGCTCCCTAAATTCTCTAAATTCAGATAAAAGGAAGGGCTCTAATTCCCTAAAAAGGAAGTGTCAGTCCTGGTGGTGTTTTCCAAAGCTGCCCTACATTCCGTCCCTGGAAGTCAGAAATGCTCTGTGGCCCCAAGTACCACCGTGACCCAGGTGAAGGCTCCAGCTGCTGTAGCCTGCTAAAGGCGTTTGCAAGGGACAAGTTGTTAAGAAGTGAGCAAAGTTCTGGAAAATAGCAGCTCTTCCTTTCAAATGTGAGTTCAGATCAATGTGCTGCTCCCTCTGCACACTTAGCCTATATAGTTAAGTTTCCTAATTCCAATAGTGATGCCATCAGCCTTGTCTTCAATAATGGTGAAAATGTTGCCCCATCAATCTGTTTGTTTTCTCCTCGGGCACATTTGGCAGCCAAGGGAATAACCCCGAGTGTTGGTTACCAGGCTGTTTCTTTCCTAAGTGGGTCAATATCAATGCTGAGAAAGAGCAAAAATTGATCTGTAATATAAATTACATACACTTTTCCCTTTACAAAGCAAACCAAGCTTAAATTCCAATTTATTATAACTGTAATAAATCCTTAACTTTTAAAAAAGCTCTTAAAATAATTATGTAAAATGCCATTATTTCAGAGTGCTCATTCTTGCTGTTGTAAATTCTAGTCACTGAGTGAGTGGCATCACTAGCTCAGTACTTGGAGTCAGAATGTGGAGGTGATTTAAAATAAAAATTAGGAGGGGGTAACATGAATTAGAAAAAGTAGTTGATAGTACCTGGAGCTGTTTGTTAACAGAGAATGGATTTTTTTTTTTTTTTGTCTAGATCCAATGGAGCTAATGGTCCTTATATTCCTCAAGAGTGAGAAGTATTATGGCCAAACTGGTAAGCGAATAATTTAATTGTACTTCTTAAAAGTGTGAGGGCTGACAAGCAGTAACATTAAACCTAATGTGGAGAATTACATGTATTCTGAGAGTTAGAAAATTTTGGGGGTGTCAGTAAGACATAAAATTAACTGTATTGTCTTTTAAGTAAGACCTAAGTGGTTCTTTCCAGGAAAAAGAGTAATCAGACTGAATTCCCATTAACAGTGGATCCCTGTGCAGCTTTAGTGAGGTGAATTTTTCATGTCATAGTCTCATTTGCTGGAGAGCATTGTTGTTGTTTTGGTTCCCTTCAAATGTTACGTATCTTAATGATGAACAAAAGTGTTCTTGTTCACTGTTGTAAGATTATTTTAATGGCACACATCAGCTTTGGTCCCTTTGAATGACAGCTTACAGAGATCAAAAAGAAATTACCTGGATGTAGGAATTTAAAGCTACAGCTAATGGCAACTTTTCACTGGTGGCACTTGGTGTCTTTTAGAGGTGTCCTGAAACTGCTCTTGTTCATGCAGATGGATGGGCTCAGCACCTGGCTGGCTGAAGGAAGTTCTAAAGGGTGTGTTGTGACAGGTCTGAATCAGAGTACTGTATATTGACATGGTTGGTAGGACATTTACTGTAGAAATGGATGCATTTGATTCCAATCAAACAATTCCAGAATAAGAAGTGCCTGGAACACTAAAGAATATAACAGGTTAGAAAAGTTATCATCAAGAAAATGTTATTTATAACAGAGGACAAGAAAGGCCACACAGAAGAGTCCAATAAAGCCCAGCCTGGCTCAGTTACCATAAAGAGATGGAAATCCATTTGTTCTATTGTTCTCACACTTTTCTCTCTCCATATGCTGCATTTGTATTAATAAACTAAGCAGTGATTTTGTCACAATATGCCACTGCTGATCTTGACAAGAAGTACAGCAGGTGTCCAAGTGAAGACAAACCCATGAGGCAAATCTGCTCAATTCAGCACTGGCATAATCTGAAAACAAAGAATTGCAGAGTTTTATCCTTCCAGAGATAAAGACATTATGTCTGAAACCTGGGAGATTGTCCTTAAAGCTCAAAAGGAGGGATAGAAATCCAGCCACCCTCGCAATTTTAAATCCATCCTTTAAAATTGCTATCTGAGACCAAATGTGGTTGTTTTTTTTTCTGTTGGATCCTTCTGTGAAGTGACAGTACTGAATTTGTCCTATCACCATTATTATCTTAGTCCATGATCTGCTGTGATATCATATTACTTCTGTGCAAGATAAAGCAGAAGGTCAGAGTAGACTGACAAAATCCCACCAGTACATAACCACTGGCAGCACCGCTGTGGAAATTCAGAAACATCCCCACTGGGGTTTCTCTCATGGAATGCTTTCCTTCCTAACTTTGCTATAAGAAAAACTCATGAAAACTAAGTTTTCACTAAGTTCGAAGTAAAATAAATTGCTGAATATCTGCAAAATACTCCTACTTGTTGTCAGTCTTCCTAGCAGAATTGTAAAATACTTTTCTAAAGAGCTAAGACCTGGGATGTTTTACAATATAATTTCAGTACTACAGATCTCTGTTTTCCTCTTGCTTGTTAATTTGACTTGCTCAGGGAATATGGAACTCCCTTCCTGTTTCCCTCCAAGACCTTTAGTCACTTCCTGTCTCTAAATAAAAACTCCTTTCATTTGTTCCTAATTGATGATAGATACTTGTCCAAGTATTCTGATAAAATCAGCTAAATTATATGTAGATTTTTCCTTCTTGTAGATGACCAAAAATCCCCATATTTAAATATGTTAAAATTAGTTTCACATAACTATGAAACCGTGTCTATACCCAGAATTTGACAAATTTTTAAAGGTACCTTGTTGCCTTAGGCTATACTATAATGGAATTTTTAAAATCCATTTTCTTGTTTGATGAAGAGATGCAAAAAGTAGATTTGCTGGTGAAATTATAAAGACACTATTCAAAGTATTTTATTTGCTATGCCTCCATTCTGCTGCTGCTGTAGCATCCCTTATATAATTGTAAAAGGGGCTGACTTGAAAATATACATGGATAATTTGTCAATGAACACCCAAAATCTTAGGGGCAAAGAATGGCATTTAAAAATCTCACAGTTTGTCAAGGGCTTATTCACCTGCTGGAAACATTTATCTCAATCAGAATAACAAAGTTGCCCTCGGTGTGTTTATAAAAATGCCTTGCACATTTATTTTGATAATTTCTGGTAGCAATAGGGAATATTGATGTCTTTGTACATTCTTGAAAAAAAATCTCATCTGGAATTTCCTGTGCCTGATCTGAGACTGGATTGGGTGCTACTTGGAGGAGCAGGGGGAAGGGTGACAGCACAGCTTCTCCAGTGTTAGCTTTGGAAAGCAAGGGCTGGGCAAAGTGCATTCTTAAGAATTAAAATTCAGAGGAAATAACAATTTAAAGGGAAAAGTGGTAAGAAGATGTACCTTGGTCTTGAGCAAATTAGGACTGTAAGATGGAAGGTCTCTTGTTGTTTAGAAAAGGGGGTATCTTAGAATGGCCTTCCCACTACTAATAGCAGCAACAAATATTTGGCTTCAGAGTGTTCATACAAAGAATACGATATGTTTTCCTGAGGTAAGAGAGGACTCAGTGCTGGGACCCCTTGGAGCTCCTCCATTCACTTGTTGCCATTCCATTTTTCAGACAGTGACTGAAGCTGGTGATTGAACCCCAGTTTCCAGCCAGAAACTCTTCCCTCTGCAGTGTGAGATGCAGTTGCCCCTCAGTCCCTCCGTATGCTCAGGTGCACTGAACTGATCCCTCTCAGGAGCTTCTCTGGCTCCAGGCTGTCAGTCACTGCTTAATGGGACAGCTCATCAATGTCCATCTCAGCACTCATTACACCCTACATGGCAAAAGGGAAGTGCCAGGAGAGCTGCTTCTTTTCCTTAACTTCTTGTGTCTCACTGAACTGGCAGCTGATTGCTCTGAGTGTTTCCATGAACTAATCTCTTTTTACGGGAGAATAAATCATCTGTGGGTTAAAAACCCAGAATAATGTTGGAGTAGTGTTATATATAGAATTATAAGGCCTTTTGGTCTTATTGAGGCAGCTGTGTGGGTGGAAATTGCATCAAAATAGACACTATTTTAGTTAAATTAAGTGTTACCCTAAGGGCTTTGGCCAATGTTCGATCTCTGAGCAGAAAGCTGGAGACCACACCAGCGTCTAACATGAGGCAGGTGCCAAGTTTTCTTCTGCTCTTCCTCTCCTCTTTCCTTACCTCTTTCCATTCCTCTTTTTTTCCCCCCCTTTCCTCAAATTTCTTCTTCCCTTTTCCTTCCCTCTTTTATTTTGCCTCTTTCCTTTCTCTTATTCCTTTTCCCTTTCATTTTTGCTCTTTCCTTCTTCCTTTCCTCCTTTTTCCCCTTTCCTTCTTCATTTTCCTCCTTTACTGTCCTCCCCTTTTTTGTTTCCTCTTTCCTTTCCTCCCTTTTCCCTCTTTATCTCTTCCCTTTCCCTTCTCCTTTTTCCTTTCATTTTTCTTTTCCTTTCCATTCTTTCCCACAGAAGTTACACAATTTAAATTCATACTCCAGAGAGATGATGAGATGTGCTCATAGGGCTGCCTTACACTAGCACGGGTGGTTAAACAAGTTTATCTCTTCTGACAATGTCTACTCTCTGTTTTTTTTTTTCAGATACGGAAAGGTTTTTGCATCATGTTTTGGTTAAAACTTCCATTCCCATCGGAGGAAGGCGCTGGCTGACTCCACTTCCCGCCCCAGGGGGATGTGCCTGCGGTGATTGGCACGATGCCCAAGGACCAGGGTCGGGATCGGGATCGGGACGGCGCCTCACCCTTCCCCGGCCCCGCAGTGCGGCGGCGCCCGGGATGCCTCGGGATCCTTCGGTCACATCCAGGGTGAGAGAAGCCGGGCTAGGGCGGATCGGTGCCCTGCGCCATTCCTACCCGGGAGCCCAGTCATGCTCTTCTCTTTCTGGAAATCGCTGAGGATTTCTGGCCGCTGTTTAAAACAAAAACAAAAACAAAAACAAAAACAACAACAAAAAAAGAATGACACTACTCCTGGCAGANAGAGGAGAGCGCTGAATCAAGCCATGCGCTCCCAGGCTGTTATGGGGGGGGATGGAGGGGCCCCGGGCCGTGCCCCATCTTCTCTGCCGCCCCACCCGCGTTCTCCGCGCTGAACTTTACCCGACTTCTCAGCCCCGCTCCGCCAGCCCTCGGGCCCGCCCATTTGATGCATATTCATGACGGGCCACGCCCGACCCCCGCACCTCATTGGCTGCTCCTTGCTCTCTCCCGTTCCCATTGGCTGGCGCCGCCGCCGCTCCGGGCGTGAGGCGGGGCGGCCGTGCCCGCGTCTCCCGGGCGGTGACTCACAGGGCGTGGAGTGCGG
>WBNO01004517.1:840984-913542 GCA_013400575.1 Peucedramus taeniatus
GGCCGCCGCCTCGCACATGGGCCGCCCGGGGGCGAGGCCGTCGCCGCCTGGCAACGGCCGCGTCGCGGGGGGAGCGGGGGGCGAGCCCGGGGTACCAGCCGAGTCCAGAGGGACCGGCCGTATTCGGGATACCGACTGAGCCCCGCGGGGACGGCCCTGCCCGGGGTATCGGCCGAGTCCCGAGGGACCGGCCGCGGCCGTCCTCCCGGCTCCGGCCGGTTCTCTCCCGGCGCAGAGCCCTCCCCTCGCCGTATTGTCCCGGGCACGGTTCCCTCCAGGACGGCCCGGCACTGCGGGTTTGGGCGTGGGAGCGCGGGGGAGGAGGGAAACATAAGATACTTGTAATCTTACTCATGTTTAACAGAGTGCCTGTGGAGTGGCGAGGCGAGGGACTGCGGAGCCGCCGGCCCTTCACCTGGGCGGCACAGCCCTGCGGCCCGCAGCCTGCGTGGGGACGCTGCCCCCCGGTCGTGGACTGCGGGGCTGAGCCCCCGAGAGGGAACCGGTGACCTAGGGAGGAATGTGTGGTAGCACAAAAGGAGACCAGGCTGCTCGCTGCTCTAGGTGTGGCAGTCCTACAGAAGAATGTTAGCCTCGCGTCCTAGATGGCTGCAGCTTAGCCACGGCTGTCACCTGGGGCTTCTCCAAGGCGTCGCCTCATAATGTGGGGGTTCGCCGGAGCACAGGGTTGTGGAGTGGAGGGCGTGTCACTCCCCAACAATTGCTGGTGCTGCCCGATTGCCAGAGCCCTTCTCAGGTTTAATCCGGGAGCTGACCCTCATGACTAATGCCTTGCATGCGGATTGCGAGTGTGCTTTGGCTCCACTTCTCTTTAATTCAAACTAAAAGAGCTGACTTGAGGCCACTAAAACAGTGAAAAGGAGCACATTAAAATGCTTTGAGATCATCATGGTGTGTGCTTATCTTCATTGATGTTGTTGTGTTGGTATGTTGTAAAGATGCAGGATTTCAATAATAACTAAACACCACAGTATAAGGGGGCATGATACTCAAGATCTAATTCTAAAAAAGCATCTGGAACAATAATTTAAAAAAAGGCCTGTCAAAACCTGAATTTAGTTTTTTTCAGGGGAAGTTTCACAATGCATTTTATTTCCATGTGTGACGGGACTTCATGGTTGCTTGTGCTGTTGTCTTTCATGAAGCCTACTTTGTTTTGTTCTTCTGGAAGCTCTTTGTGTAGCAGTGTGCCAAGGAGGTTATTTTTTTTTTTATTTCCACCATTTGGAGGACAGATGATGACAAAAGCTTGCAACAGAGTGAAGAGGAGGGATTCTATATGATGGATGAACAGAATTTTTTTATAGGCGTGTTCTCCGAGTGGAGCTCTGGATGGTTATAACAGAACTGAATGGAAGAAATAGGATCTACCAAGTCGTGTTGCTTTGAAAAGGAGGGATGAAAGTGTGTTTTCTGGAACCGATTTGTTTTTTTTTCCTTTGTGACCCCTGAAGGATAAGGTAAAAAGAGCACAGTAATTCCTGAAATAGTTCTGTGTTAGAGACCTAACTGTGAGAATTGCGTAGTATAGCTGAGAAGTGGCATCAAGGAGTTATTTTAATTTGTCAGTGATGATTAATTTAGGGCTCTGAAGTAAGGACTGTCATCTGAGGGAGGCCTGGTTTCCAAAGACAAGGTGTTGTAACACAATGCCCATCTAATGATGAGTTGAAATATTAGAAGCTCTGTACTTGAAACTCCTAGATGAGAGCAAATTGTGTTGATAAAAGCATTGCCAGGTTATCTCATTAGTACTTTGGCCTTCTCAGATGCAGGAGCACTTAGCATCCATCGTGTTAAATATCCATTTAAGCATCAAATATTTGTTAGTTTTGCATTTAGTGGTGGGTGTTAAAACTGTCTGGGTCAAGATATTTGGCTTGGCTTCAAATGAGTTCACTCTCAGACAAGCTGGGAGACTTGCAAAATGAATTTGCTGCCTACAACTGGTGGCGGGGTGACCATGGCAGGGACAGCCACATGGCCCTGTGGTTTGCTTTCTGCAGAGTTGTCGTTTCACTTACTTTGAGCTCTGCTGTTTGAATTTAAGGTATAACCAAAGAATTACAGTTCACAGTCAAGAAATTTTGAAAAAAAATCTCTTCATATTTTAAAGCTTTCATTTATGACTATTTGAGGCAAATAACTGAAATTCTGTTTCCAGGAGGAGGAGAGTATGGCCTGTAGCAGAGAATAGTAGGGCTTCTTTTATCTGCAACAATTGGCCATGGTGCTGCCTTTTGGCAGTGGAACAATAGCGAAAATGCATTGCCTGCTTGATGGCCCATTGAAATGGATTTTATGTATATATGGAGGTGTTTTTTTAAAAAGAAAACCTTTGTAACAGCTTTTAGTTACACACTTAAGAGTATTCAGTATCATTCTGACATAATTATATATAATGCAAGTCTCTGACAGGGTAACAGCAGCCTACCTTCTGAAGAGCTAATATAAATATTTGCAGGAGGAGAAAACAAGCAGGAGCTCTGCAGTCAAACTTGGGTTCTCCTGAACGATTTCTGGGGTTTTTGTACTTGCTGTTTTGTGAGTAGCAGAAAGTACAATTCTGGAGAGATTACTGCTTAAATCTTTTGATTATCTGAATTTACATAGGGTGCAAAAAAAAAAAAAAGTCAGTTTGAGGTAGGTGTAAATGGTCAAAGTAATACCCTCCTTTTTTTGGCTAGCTGCCCAAAGTAAGAATAACCAGTGTACTGTGATGAGTAGATACCACTATGCTTCTTCAAGTCCTAGATTCTTCAGCAAAAGGAGGGTCATATATCACTTTCCTGGAAGAGACTGGTATTTTGAAGTTAAACTGCACTTAGCAGAAGCTTGTACACAAAATCCACCAGACTGGCCTAGGCCAGCATGCAGAGAGAATAAAGATGTTTCCTTGTATGTCTATTGCCTTCAGCTGACTTGGATTAAATACATATGCAAACATTGGGGAGGGCCAGTTTATTAATTAGTCTTGCTTTTCCATGTGATTATGTAGCATTTTTTCTTTAATTCAGCCATGCTGAGGAGAGGTCTCAGGAAGGTTTGCCAGACAGTGTCAAGCAGAGGTCAGCAGAGCCGCCTGGAGCTGTCCCTGGCCAGGCTGAGCCCAGCCGCAGGAGGTGCTGAATAAATGCAGATCTATACTTGCTTCTGCTCACCCCAGCAAGTGAACCTTTTACCCTGCACATCCTGCATTTGCATTTGATACAAATTCTAAACCAGCATATTTGCTCCTCAGATTTTTTTCTGTTGTGCTGCTGTGTCTGCATGGACTCCTTCAGAGGAGTTGTGTGCATTTTAAGGACAGGATGCAGCATGACTTGGAAAAAACAGTTGTCCTTGAATGCTATCACTGGTGACTTTATTTTGCACCCTTCATTTATTAAAATATGTACTCACTGATCTTCAGTGTTTCTCTGAGGTGCAAGACATTTTCTCTTCCCAAGTATAGTCAGCAAAGCTCTAAGGAAAGTGTTCATAACCTGGGTTATCTAACTTAGAATGTGATTTTTTTAAAAAAATGCTATTGTAGAGAGGATAATAATCAGCAATTTGACTGGTATAGTAAACCTTCATTTTCACATATCATGTTCCCATCTTGGTGAATTCAACAAAGGATCATTTTATTTATTCAGTTTTATACATTGTCATGTGTAGTGTCTAGCACTGGGGCCTGCTTCTGTAACTGAACTGGTGTAAGAGTTGCAGAAGCCAAACAGCCCTCCCTGTCTTCTGGTAAGCAGCAGTGTGTGCAAGGATAGTCCTGCCAAGTTTGATGGTATGTTTGCTTTGTGTGTCCCTGGACTTGCTTTCCAGGATAAAACCACACAGCTTCCACCTACCCTATAATGATGTAGTCCTCAGGCAAGTTTTGAATTGCACTGGGAGTTTTCCTCTTGGAGATGAAATCCTACAAACCACAATTTAGGAGACAGTGAAAAGCCGCTGTTTATTTGCCCCCCTTCCCCTCCCAGCCTGTACTTAAGAAAGCTTTGAGCATGGGTATGGAGTGACCACTGCCTTGTCCACCTTGTTGCATCACCACTGGTGGCCACAGAACCTCTTTCTTATCTCACAGATAATCACAAACAGCAGCATATGTGGAAGCTGAGGGGAGTGTTCAGGCTTCCCAGTCAGAGGTTTTCTCAAAGTTGCTGGGAAAGCAGATATTGTGTTCATTTTTCCTTCCTCTTCCTCCAGTGCCCAGGATTTTGGAGGGCACTCAGGGCAAGAGCCTGGCTACTTAGAAGAAGGCATTTAGGCATCAGTCCTCTTAACCCTGGAGTCCAGTTCCTGTGCTGCTGGAATTCTGGGGGGCTGTGGGGGTGGCCACACAGTTTTGAGGGGATTTCGAGGCTTTGTCTGCCTGTTTCCATGCCCATTCTGCCGCACCCAGCTGCTTGATGGCTGTCCTGTGATCTGCCTGGCCTTTGTGTGCTGGGAAGGAACAAAGGATGGTTAACCTTCAACTGGAGCACTTGGTGTGCTGGAGTTATATTTCTTTGTTTTCTGTTAATATTTTGACAGAAGCTTCTTTTTTTTTTTTTAATTTGTGCTGGCAGGTTTCTATAGTAACTACAAAACTCAGATAAAAAAATTAGCAAAGCATAGTTCAATCTGAAAATGTCCTTTGGGTTCTAGTCTGGAGGCAGGGAAATAGTTCTTGGTCTGTTATTGGCTAGAAAATGGAAAGCAACTTGGAGCTTACAGGTAAATTGTCTTAACATATTCAGAAATGCTTATACATGAAGTAGGAGGAAAATTGTGTAACTCTCAAGCTACTTTAGAAATGAAAAGAAAAAAAAAGAGCTGTTATTGCCAGGTAAAAATAGTGAACTGTGAGACCTCAGAAGAAAAGTAATGTTTTAATGCAGTTTTTAAAAAGTTTCTTTGTTTATGATCTAAAATAGAAATTGCTCCTGTGTATGCTTTGGAAACACTGCATATTTTCTACTTATTCTGCAGTCTCAGTTTTTAGGGCAGCATAAGACAGCCAGAACCGAGATCCTGCACTCCAGACAGATGGCACACTCTTGGTGGATGGCTTTTTTAATTGGCCTTTCCATCAATAAGAACTATTACAACAGCAATAAAATAATGGCCTTTATTAATATTCACAAAGTCTGAGAAAATCAAATTATCTCAGTAGAATGTTTTTTATCTTTCAAATGGAAATAATCAATCTGCTGCCAACTGTAGCTGTCAAAATATGAAGATTTTAAGTTAGGTTAGATTTTATGTTTTTAAATTACTGCTTTTCCCCATGATTTTAATGGGTTTGTCTCAATTCGTTGCTTTCTGATGTATAAAGAAAAAATACTTTTAGTTTTATCTCCTCTCTCAATGTAGAAGTATTTGGAATACCAGTGTGACCCTCCATGGTTTTGCTGGGAGACTTGCTTTGTGTCTGAGAAGATACTCCCAGCTTCTACTGGCAGCTTTTTAATGAACAGGGCAATCATGTCATCAACTTCATCAGCTAGGGAGAATATGTTAGTTAAGATGTCTTCAAATAAGACACAAGACTGAGATAAATATAAACTTTCCTGTTGCCAGTTAAAAATGTTCTCAGTCTGTCAAAATCCTCCTGCTTATCCAGTCAGCACTGGTTTGTGACAGTTTTCCTTGAACCCTGCTCTCCCCTCTTTTCTGACAGGAGAGAAAATTCCTTAATGCCTGTCGTTCTGTGTCCCCTGTGTGTGACAAGGAAAGCAGTGCCAAGGAAAACAGACGAAAGAGCATGTGTGAGGCCTTGCAAAGCAGCTTGGAGCTCAGAACAGAAAGGAACAAGCGAGGAGAAAAATGTCACTGGTGGCAGAGAGGCTCCTTCTTTCGTGGCTTCAGCCAGGTCTGCTGGGAGTACCTTCAGCCTGCTCAAAGGGATGGTTTTAAAGTGCTTTAAACCCAAGTCTTCCTTTAAAGATCACACTGATAGACAAAAAATTGGGTTTTCCCTGTGTATTCTGTTTTAAATGACAAAAAAAAATGAAATGGTTGGGCAAAACCTGTACTGACCAAAGTCTATTGTAGTGCTACTGATACCTGATCCCGTTGGTTGACAGGAGGACATCAAGGCTCTGAATCTTCACATTGCTTTTCCCCTTTAATTAAAAGATATTCAACAGATACTAATGGCTACACCAAGTCCATGTTCTTGCTCCCTATTTTTCATATCTTATCCATCAGACATCTTATGCACCAATTTTTTTTATTTTGCAGACTGCAAGCTCTCATGTCAAAGGCTTGTCACACAAGGTAATGTGTTGGGAAGAGATGCCAGAAGAAATCAGTAGCATCTCATCTCTATTCTTTAAAGATTATTTTAACTAATAAATACATTCTTCTGCAATGATAAGGTTGCTCATCTAAATAATGCTTAATTTGTTTAATTGTGGGGAAAGCAGGGAAAAATCCATCTGTACAAATCAGTGAAAGGGAATCTTATGATTGGTATAATCTCTAAAATTAAATTGGATAATGTCTGCATAATTATAGGATTTGCATGGCTCTTTAGACCTCCTGCCTTTGAATAAGTTCTGATGTAATTACTCTATTTTTCTGCTTTGTGACACTGCCAGAACTCAAATTCCTTTTTGTTATTTCAACTTACGGTTAAAGAGTCTAGTCTTAAGAAAGAGTTACTTAGTTTTTAGAGGAATTATCTAGTATATTTTTTAGTACAAATGTTGCCGAAGACTGAGTACTTGGATTTAAAGCTTTGTCTAGCTGGACACGTGTTTGCGCTTGGCTAGATTGTTTCTTTCTGCTTCTTTTTAATCAAATACATTGAAACAGGATAAATTGAAGTCTGTAAATGCACTCTGGGAATGCTCATATTTTAGATTGTTCTAAGTTAAGGTTTGGCTTTGCTACTAAGTACATTTGATTTTTATATTAAATATATTTGTGATTGTGAAGTGGGTATTTCAGGCCATCAGAAGTGGGCTGTGAACAGTTGGGGTTAATTGTGGCCACCTGACTTAAATAAAGGGAGGCTTTGCCCACCACCTGATGCTAATTTGGGTAAGTGATTGGGGCTGGTACCTCGCAGGAGGAAGGTACAGCCAAGATGTGTGGTACTCGAGCTGTGCCCTTTACTCCTCCCTGAGCTTTGGGTCCTGCTCAGGAGCAGAACAGTTTTCTCTTTGTTCCTGATTTAATTTCCTCATGGTGAACTCCTGTGGATTGCTGGGCTGGGAAAGGTATGTACATCCTGTTTCTGGGAATTCTGTGTGTTCTTGGTGTGAGAGGAGTGAAAAGTTTCTTTGGAGCTGTGAGACTTTTTTCTGTTTGTTTAGTTTTGTTAACAGAAAATGCCTGATAAAATCCTGTCCCTACTCTGAGGGAATGGGGTGACCCTCAATGGATGAGGGACTTTAAACAGAACGTGGCATTACAGAACCATTCTCTGAAATGCTCTGGATCCTGTCCCTGGTATTACTGATCAAAATGGTTGTAAGAGTGATGTGAGAGTGGTGCCTGTGTCTGAAGTATTTAATGGCCTTTTAGAAGTATCATGGTGGTGGGTTCTCAATTTGGCAGCCTGGGAATTGTAACAGGGAACATTGTGATAGAGCTAGGATTAATGTCTCTTCCTCGTGTCCTTCTGTTCATGCTTCAGTTGGCCCTTGGGTATTGCAGAGGAGTGGAACTGCCTTTCTTTTCACTAAGTAGCTGATCAAAATGAGAAGAAATGGCACATAGCTCACCTCTGTTCCAGTGCTTTATGGTCTCTGTGTTGCTGGGCAGCTTGCCTCAAGTGGAGCTATTTTAAAAGAGGAGAAGCTGTGAAATTGGACCATGTAAGAATGATATTGAAAAAAAACTTGCCTATACCAGTTTGATTATAGATTTCTGCTTAGACAACAAGAAAATGTTATTTGCTGGAGACCTGTTCGCAGAAACAGACTATTTAAAATGCTCATTTGAACTTGTTTTCTTCATGCATTTAAAATAGTGCAGTACAACTCTCCCTGCAGGTGATGCCTGATTCCACTTTGCAGTAATTCCCATAAAGGCCTGAGACTACCTACAGCTGGGTTTGTTAATGATCAAAGGTCTTGGCTCCTTTTGTGATCCCAGCTGTGATGCCCTCAGGGTGTCCAAAATGGAGCTCCATTTTCACCCTTAAATCTTCAACAACTTCCATCTTATGTTGCAGCTTGTACACTTTCCTCCCAAGATTTCCAAATACCTTCCTAAACTGGAAGTGTCTCTTTAAAAACTTAGACCTGTAACTAAAAAGAGCCAAATGAGAAAAACTAACGATTTGCTGTGGCTCTGCAGCCTGATCTAATGATGTGAAAAGGTGCTATTAATAGTTAATGTTCTTAATCTTGAATGGTTTAAATATTTGGCAAAATACCGTATTTAGAACAATTGCATCATAACAGGAGATGATTTAAATGGAGTTTGTGTAGGCAGCTGCTTTTCTCAGGAAATTCTTGTGAAGTTGTGTGCCCTTGTTTTGTACTGCAGTAGGAAATTAGGCATCTGAGAACTTGAAATAATTAACTTTTAAATGGCCACATGTGTTGCTAAACAGCTTGAGATAGAAATGCTGCTGGGGCAGCCTCCACTGTGGGCACGTGAACAACTTGGTGCATTGAAGGAACAATTTCTCTTTCATATCTGCCCTAGAGGGGTTGCTGCAAATGGAACTTTTACACGATGTGTGAGTCATGTCACAGATGCCATTCTTTGGAGTATTACTTATACTCTTTTTTCCTTTATTGTTAAATATTTATGTTAACAGGAGAGGCCTTTCACAATGTCCCACTGTGGGAGGTCTGTAAGGTAAAAGCAGTCCCTGGCCTGTAAGTTTGGTATCTTGCTCATTTCCTAGGCTTGCAAAGGTGAAATGGATTCTTAAAGACTCCATTTTTGCTGATTTTGTTTTAAGACTAGCATGCATTTTCCAGCAAACTAATCCAGGAAGTGGTTTTTAAGCTCTGAAGGCTGAAACTGCCCTCTAGCAGCCTAATGCAGTCTCCTGCCAAAGATAAACTGGGCATCAGGTGAAATTTATTTGTTCAGTATTTCTGTGGGTTTTGTCTGTTTTAATGCTGAGCTCATACACAAAAATAAGGAGAGCAGCAGAACAATAAAGCCATGTTAGCACAGTTCTGCTGCTGCTGCTGATTGGAAGGAGACACATGGGAGCAGATGGAACAGTCCTTCACTTACACAAATCCGGTGATGAGGGATAGGAATTGTTCTGGCTCAGTTCTTATTTTCTCTGACTAGACTGAAGTCCTCTGCTTTCTTTTGGCAAGTATGTTTTTTGGGAAGAAAAAAGCTCTTTTCTCATAAATTGCTTTTCTTGGAATTGTCAGTTTACTACTTAATTTTAAACATTTTTCTCTTGTTCTCTGGAAATCTTTGCAGATAATGTTCATTTTATTAGTTGTGTGAGAAATCTCCTTTTTTATCTGAAATTTTGGTATTTAACTGTTAAGTTTTATGCTGGTAATGTCAGCATCTTGTAACATCAGCAGTTAGTGGGAAATCGGCAAAAATTAAAATGAGGGTTTAAAATTACACGTCTTTGTCATGCTGGTGTCAGGGTTCTTTATTTTTAAACAACACTGAAATCTGATTCTTATTGAAGGACGTTATGTTTTAGATGAAATCATAATGCAGTTTTAAAATATGAGACTTCATGCTAATAAAGAAGCAACTGGGCTATTTGTGGGTGATTTGGTTTTGGGTTTTTTTTTTTTAGGGAACATTTAATTTTAAAAAATCCAAGATAAAATTTATGGAATGTTTCTGGTTAAAAACAGGAATGCAGTCAGGCTGAGTCTCTAAAGTTCTCTTTAAGAGCCATCAACTGGAGTGCTTCAGTAACTCATATAAAGTGGTACCACTCATAAATAAGAGGTCAGCCTTTATCTTGGCTGCAATGCTGAAAGTACTTTACTAACTTGCATCATTATGAATTTTTGACTGAAAAACTTGGGAGTAAGAACTCTCTTTGTGGAGATTGTGTTCATTTTGAGGTCTCATTCTTCTGTGTTTTATGAAAAAAAAATCTGTCTTCTGATGGGAATATTTAATCTTACTGAAGAAGTTTTAGTTAAGATTTGTAAATGTTATGATTTGTTTTTAGTTATGATTTGTAAGATGATCACTTAGATTTTTTTTCTGTATATAATTGGGTGAAGCTTTGTTGTAGTGAAACTCACTTTGTATGTCAGCTAAGGTGTTTTGAATATCTCCTTTTGCTTACCAATATTGTCACTCAGAGCTTGATGTATTTGGAAGTTTTTTTACTTCTGTTGTGTTGCTTGTTTGGGTGGGTTTTTTTTGTCACCTGATTTCTGCCATTGAGATGCAAATAGGAGAAGCCACCCCTGGTGATGGATCCTAGAAGTGTCCTACTTACCCACAGAGCTGTGTTTCTGAGAGGTTTCTACCTCCACATGGGAGGTGGAGTTGCTTCAGCAGTGTCACTGCTGGAAAAAATCCCTTTCACCATGTCACTTCAATCCCACTCTGCAGAGAGTGGTGGTTCAGTCAGCACCGATGCTGATGGGGAGTTGTCCTACTCCATTTTCCCTGCTTGCCTGGAGTGTTACACAGGACCCACAAGGGCAGGAAAAAGCCCTTGTATCTTTTTCCTTTCAGCTGGAAAAATGCCTTTCTGATGTGGGTGGAGGGAGAATGGGTGGTTCTCCTTGGCTGGTTAGGAAACACTGCTTTTATGTAATCTCTTTTCACACTCCAGCCATGTGTGGAAAATAAAGTTTGGGTGTGGACGTAATATCCTACCATTAAGAGAACCTGGGAATTCAGTGGCTGGCATAGTGATTTTATGGTACTGTGTTGGGTAAATGGAAGCCAGACCTCAGGAGTTTTTGCCTTGTGTTGTTTCAAGGAAACACTGAAAAATGAGAGCCTGTGCTCTTAAACCCAGTGCCCTTCCCCAGAAACTGAAACCTCTGTCTCTGGGGCTGGAAAGCATTCAAAAGATTTTAAATGTGGGATTTTTTTGTAGAGATTGCAGTTGGCCTTTGGACAGGAAGGGAGCAGCACCTTTCAGGGATGACTTGTGTGTTTTCCCCTTCACCTCCTTGCCCTGCAGTGGACTCTGCTGTGTTTGTTTGCCCTTCCTCCTGCATTTCCAGCATCTTCTCTCCACTGCCTTGGTATTGGTTTCCCTGAAGGCCCTTTTCTGTTGGGCTGTCAGAGTTTCTGTTCACAGTCTGATCCCATCAGGTCCACCCTGCTTTTTCTCCTTCCCCAAAGTGCAGACCCCTTCCAGTACATCTGGGTTGTGCTGCTCTGGGATGATCTGGAGGAGGGAGAGTGTGTGGTTTCAGGAAGGGTATGGGCTGAGGCGCAGTCTCTGCTTGAGGAAAGGATCCTGGTGAGCCAGGGGACGTGGAGCCAAGTGGCTCCTGGAATAAAGGGCCTGTAGTGGTACTTGGTGTAGCAGTTCTGTGACTGTGTCATGTACCCATCAGTTGTCCTCCAGTGTGGTTTTCGTCCTTAAAAGCTTTGCCACCATTGAACTGTGACACTGCTTTAATGTGCTCTAAATTTGGAATTGAGTTTTCTCTCTATATGGTCCTTAATCAAAAAATGTAGTTTTTAGAAAACTGAGCAGAAATGGCTTTGGCCCAGCAGGAATTGAGGACCCTTCTGAATACCAAGTCCTACACCCAGCTTTACTTCTTACTCTGTTTTCTGTTGTCTTCAGGTGATACTTATAATCCACAAAATACAGCAAGAGATAAATGTTCTGTGAAACAAACCAAATTAACCGTATATTGTGACAGGAAATGCAGGTTGTGAGGAGGCTTGATTTTTGGAACACTGCTGTTGGGATTAACTCGAATGAGCCAGACAGGTCATGAGTGTCTGCAAGTGGCATTGCTTCTGCACAAGTCATGGTTTAGTGCCAAAACACAGCTTAGCTTAATGCCTTGCCTGACTGGTTTATTATGTATGTGCTGCTGCAGCTACCATATTTCTCACTTCTTGCCTTTCTTCTTTCCGAATAAATTGCTTCTATTATTCTTTGCTTTTAAAAATAATTTAAGAAACCAAGCCTAAAATATTCCCACCTCTTTTTCAGTACTTGATTTTGTCCAGGCACATAGCAAAATTAAAGATTGTTGGTGTCTGTACTGAGAATAAAAATATTATTTAAGTGCTTTAATATAATTTTTTGCTCCACTAATGCAATTGATGTTAATTGCAAATATTCTTTAACAGCCTCAATGTGAAAGCTTTATGCACTTCTCAGAGTAAAGTAAATTTGCCTAAATGGTAGTATTCTCACATCAATGTAAAGCAAAGAGGCTGTGATGGACGTGGGAAAAACACTGCTGCGACACAGAAATCCAGAGAAGGACTGGTTTTGCTTTGTCTATTTCCTCATGATGGCTGGTACTGCAGCTTTGAATGGAAATTGGAGAACTGGGTTTTCTTGGGAGATATTGGGCTTAAAGCAAACACAGCGAAGTCAAATACACTCCTTGGATCATGCCAAAAAAGGCTTTAAAAATAACAGCTTTCTCTGGGGGCTTGTCTGTATAATACCAAAAGGAAAAGAGTAAAGATATAAAGCAGATAGTATCACTCAGTATGGCTGAGGAGTGCTGTGTTTGTGGGGTGTTTCAGAACTTGCTTTAGTCATTGGAACTTTCACCAGTGTTTGGTGGAGTTTGTTGGGGCTGCTGTCACAGAAGTGGGGGGGGGGGGGGGGGGGGGGGCGGGGGGGGGGGGGGGGGGTGAGGAGACCTTGGGTGGGGAGAGCTGGCAATGCCACCGGCAGTGGCAGGTGTAGCTGCCCAGTGGTGTGCAAGGTCAGGGAATGAAAATAAGAGTAGCTGCCAAGATGTGTCTCACCCTATGGCTGGTCACTGGCTTGGAGGGTGGAGATCCCTCAGTAAAGATCCCCTTGTGAATGGGGAAATCTGGGTGTGGGCTCTCCCAAATCACCTGGCTCTGATGATGGTGTTCCATGGTTCTCTTGGGTGTTGGCTGTTGATCTGTTGGATTTACTGGGAACTGACTCCTTGGGTGCTTTCTCCCCTCTTCACCCTGGCCCTTCCTTCTGCTGAGGTTATTTGTTTGTTTTTCAGATGAGACCCTTTTTGCTCTTCCTGCTACATCTGCGCCTCTGATGCACTCCTCTGCAGGCAAGTTCTCTCTGCTCTCCTTTGTCTGAGTACCTCCTGCCTTTCTGAGCTCATTAACCCTTTCCCACTAGTCTGTCTCTACTAAAAGTCAGCATGGGTCCAAGAATAGCCTCTGTCACATTTTTCAGTTTTGACTTTTTGGTTGATCTGTTCCAGATTTTAATACTCATTCATTTGTTTATGTGGTAAACTGTTTCATAAACAAGGGTACAGCCATCTGTGAATTCTTGGACCCTTGATGCAGGAGAGAAGTTGATATTAACCTGTTAACAGGTTAATACATCAGAGCATAGTTGCTTTATTGATTTAGCAGAAAGATTTAATCTATAGTAACTTTCTGCAGTATTTTAAAGAAGTAAAATTTGCACCTGTAGTATTGATTTAGTGTTTTTTATTAGGTGCACCATCCACAAATTTAAAAAAAGGGGTGAAAAAAAGACTTTGCTGGCACATGTTTGTGCAATATGTTTATGTCTAAGCATCCACACACCCCCTGTCTCTGTCTCCCCTTGCCACCCTCCTGTTCTGTCTTTGTTAATATTGCCCCCTGTACTTGTCTGGCATCTTCAGCTTTACTGAGATCTTTGCACTGCATAAAGTCGCTGCTTCTTGAGCCTCTTGCTCACTTCTCTGCTAGAAGTGAAGTAGAATAGCTTTAAGTGATAGTATGTGTTAATAATGGCTTGTAGTATCCACGCTAGACCTTGGAAGAGCCTTTTAGTAGCTAAAATCATGTGAACCTGTTGAAAGTTTGCACTGACTTTGAGAGCACTTGCATTCTCTAACTTTCCTTTCTATCCACGGTCACAGAAAAAGTTATGGACTTGCAGGAGCAGCCAGGTAGCACTAAGTCGCTTGGGCAAGAGGATTTTACTGCAGTCCCGCTTGATCCTGCTCCTTCTCTTCCCTCCTTCTCTCCTCTCTCAGCTGATCCCTTTAAAGAGCATGCAGCCTTTGGTACCCTCTCAGATGGATTTCCTGCAAGAGGCACTTACAAAGAGAGCTCCAGTGAGGTTTATAAAGAACCTGTGAAAAATGCCAGAAACCCCTTTCTTGCAGAGGGAAATGATAAAGACATTTCAGAGATTAAATACTCCCAGCCCCCATTTGCTAAAGAAGCAGCAGCCATTTTATCTCCAGCTAAAGAAAAAACACAGCTAGAGAGCCCTGAAGAATTACCTAACCTGGAGAAAACACCAGCACAGCAGCTGAACATGTCTCCAGAATCTCCCCAAGATTTATTTGAAAGAAACGAGGAAGATCTCTTCTATAACAAAGACAAGTACAGAGGAGGTGGTGATCACGGTGAAAAAGGGGTGCTGAAAGAAGAACCTCTTAGGAGGGAGGAATATGCAGACTTCAAACCATTTGAGCCAATATGGGAAGTCAAAGGTGCTAGTCATGGACTGAGCAGCATGAGAGAGGATGTTGGAAGTAAGATAGATGCCAAGCTGGAGAGCAGTTTGGATGACAAATATGGCGTGGGTAAGCTGACTGTGCAGAAGGATTATGAAAGAGAGAGTGAAGGCAGTGCTGAAGAGCCCTCCTTCCCAAGCACCCCAGAAGCTGTAAAAGAACCTTCGCAGACTTACATCACTTGTACTAAATTTTATTCCTCTCCAAGTCCTGGTGGTAATAAAGGCAAATCTCTTTCTCCACTAGAGGAAGGCACTTCAGAAAATAGAACCGATGATGAGAAAAAAATTGCAGAACTGAAAGCTCAGACAGGCCCAGAACAAGATAATTTTGCTGCTGGAGCAGTTGGACAGGAAGGGCAGGGAGCTGACCCTGCTAAAGCACAGGGGGTCCCGCCAGCGTCATCCGACAGTGCCGCAAACATGCCTGAGGGTCTCACTCCTGACCTGGTGCAGGAGGCGTACGAGATGCACGATGCAGCCTGCACAAAACTGGCTTATGAAACCAAGATTGATTTAGTGCAAACCTCTGAAGTGGCGCAGGAGACTCTGAAACCCACGGCGCAAATCTGCCCCTCCTTCGAAGGCTCAGAAGCTGCTCCATCGCCCATATTGCCGGATATTGTTATGGAAGCCCCGCTAAGCACCAGCACTGCTGGGGCAGAAGCATCTGCTGTGCAGCTGGAAGCTTCCCCACTAGAAACATTTATGCCCACTGCCAAGTATGAGAATGTAAAAGAGTCTGAAAAACCTCCTGAGTACCAAGAGGCAGTGAATGTACCGCTGGCACAGGCTCAGGAAGCAAAGGAGACGTTGGCATTTAAGCAACCTGATGGTGAGAGTAGCACCACTCCTGAAGATCTGGAGACTCCTTATATATCTATTGCATGTGACTTAATTAAGGGAACAAAGGTCTCTGGTGAATCTCCTTCTCCATCTTTCACAGAGTATTCAAAGATGCCGGTAACAGAAAGCATTTCTCAGGATATGCCTGAAGACAAGGAACTAGAGGGAAGCCTGTCTCCACAGTTTGGAAAAGCTGGCCTGTTTAATAGCCAAATGATATCTGACTTTGCTGAGGAAGCAAGTGAAGATCCATCTCTCCTCTTAAAAAGTAAATCCACTGAGAGTATTGCAACTGACGAAGAACATGAGGAGGAAGGACTGGTGGATTCAGTAGCTGCCATGGGCAAGCCTTATCTGGAGTCATTCCAACCCGAGCCAGACTCTTCCAAAATTGTTGCTGCTCCACCATCTGAACCAATACCTGCAAAAATAGCCAAGGCAGATAAGATTCCTCTTCAGATGGAAGAGTTGGATGCTTTAGCTTATTCAGCTGATATATCTGTTGCTATGGAACCAAAAAAAGGAGATGACAAAGCTCTCTCACCCATGGAGTCTTCCCCAGTCTCAGTGGAAGATGACTTTGTGATGTTAGGTCATCCTAAAACTGTTCCTGAATTTGTGACAGAAGCCACTGACCGAGAAACAATGCACAAAGATGAAGACATCAGTAAGGTGATCCAGGGTGAGAAGCAGTTGCCTTGCTCAGAGCTGCCCTGTGATCTGTCTGTGAAGAATGTAGAAGTAAAAGCTGAGGAAGATAGCAATGCCTTGAAAAAGTCTTTGGAGGCTGTGGACAGAGAAGTGCCTGAAGTATCCACCATGTCCTTACCAGCCACAGATACCTCACCTTTATCTGCTGAAAAAGAGATAGTCAGTGTAGTAAAACCAGGAGCTTTTGACAAGGAAGCTGAGAAAGAAGCTGCTTCTGTTAAAGAAAAGAAAAAACCTACTGCTGTATTTTCAGCAAAGCTGAATAAGTCTTCAGGTAATCTGTGTATGCTGTCTTGCAGTTTGCTGATCTGCATAATTCTTTAGCTAAACTTAAGCATGTCTTGACTTACTCCTTTTAAATCGCTTTTGGTAAACTTCTCTGTAGGCCAAGAGTAACAGAAAATGTCAGTGCCTGCCCTTGTACCTTTTTCATATTCTGATTGCTTTAGCACCTTTTTTCTGTTTATCAGGGATGGACTCAGCATCTCCAGGTTTCTCCTCCAGCTCTGCTGCTCGTGGTCTGTTGATGCAGAAATAAGTGACTGCTCACTGCATGCCCTTCCATAGTTGTCCCCAGGCTGGGCATGGGGTCGCCTCCCAGACTCTGAATCTGGGATGCTGTTTGCTGTGTGCACATGATTTGAAGAGGCATTTCTTCCTTTTCTTTAACAGTTCAGACATCAGGCTGTAAAACTCAGGAAAATACTCCTGGTGCTCCTTTATGTGCATGGAATCTGGAAAAGAGTCTGTGCATTTCCAGCCTCATTAGATCAAGGCTGGTGGTTCAAACCAAGTGGTGAACATGAGGGAGCTTAGTATGCAGGTTACTGGAAAAGCGGTCATTAAGAAGTTGAGCATTCTGCAAACATTAAAATTGGTTTATGTATAGTAAAGTTATTAATTTCTGTTTCTCTTTTCAGGTGGGGCTTGCACTTCCGTGTAGTTAATTTTTCTTACAGTAATGTGCAGTTATAGTAGCAGGAAGTTGTCATCTTTTGTCTAAACTGAACACCTCATGAATTTCTAGCTTTTTGTAGACTAGAGGAGTATCGTGCTATTTGATATTGCAGCACTCTGCTGCTACTTAAGCTTTGACCAGAAGCAATCACCAAAAAAAACACCTACTGCAGAAAGCACAGTGCTCTAAATAGAAAAGCAGGAGTTAGTTTGACTCAGCAGCAGTACTGTATTTATGCAGTAGCTGCAGCCTACAGTTCATAAAATAAGATTACAGAATACCCTGAGTTGGAAGGGAACAGCAGGTGCATGTTGAAGTGAACATCAGTGTTGGTGCAATTGAAATAGGTTTGGGAAATAAGGTAGAAGATATATTTTTTTTATATTTACCTTTGCCATTTCTCCTGTCTCACCTCCTCTATATGTACAGGTAAGGCAGAAAGGAGAGAGTTTTGCTTTTCCCTTGGCTTGGGGTAAAACTTCATTGATAAGCTGCACTGTTAAAACTCTGTGTGTTCTGTGAAGGCTCCTCAGGCTTCCAGCAGATAGAGCTGTCTAGAGAGCAGCCGTATGTCTTGGACTTCATGTCAAGGGGTTAATTGCTTAGAGCTCAACCTACTTTAAAAAGAAAGCCAAAGCAAAACATTGCACTTAATATAAGAGCTTTTGTGGAATTTTTTTTTTAAGGGAGACCTTGGGTCTTTAATCATTGCACAGATGTAGCAGGCTGGGGGGTGGCAAGTCCCTGCCTGAGGACAGCAGCCCCTCCCTGTGGGTCTGAGGAGGACACAGCTGCTGCTCTTCCATCTGTGGGAAGCTGCCAGAGAAGCTGCAGACCCAGCTGCCAGAGCAGAGAGGGGGAGTTGAACAGTGACATCGCTCTCCCATCCATGGCCCAGTGCAGGGACAGGGCCCAGGTCTGTCCAGTGTGCTCTGAGCTGGGCTGGGGAGCTGCAGCCTCTCAGTAGTGTGTTCACTCTGGAGAGCAGCTGCAGTTTTCATTTTTGACATGCTGTGTTGTTTGGGAAGAAATTTTTTTGCTTTATGCCAGAGGAACACTTGCTTAAAGCTAAATCGATGAGAATACCAACTCAAACATGGGCCTTTTTTTCTGGATTTTTCTCCACACACTGCCGTGTTGTAAAATACAGAACTGGACTTCTGAGGCAAGCCACAAACAACATCAGTTGTCTGCTTTAAATACCACACTGCTTAGGCACAATTTCAGAGTATCATTGAAGAACTAACAAGGAGGGATTGTTCATCACAAGGCCAAGTGCATCTGTGCATGTGTTTGGCCTTCTGAGTCTACCTTTGTTCTTTGGGTGTTTTTTTTCCTACCCATCAGTGGAACTGAAATAGATTTCACTGTGTCTTAAGACTTGTGGAATTCAGCTGGTGTGATGGTGTGACTGATGCTTGTTAAAGCTTTAATCTGAGCTGCCTTACTGGTGCACTTAAATCCAAGGTTGTGGAATGCTTACTTAACAGTGCTATTTTTTGGAAGCTAACCTAAGTGCTAGTGTGTTGTAACTTCCCACAGCACCAGTGGGCTGTGGGGAGCTAACAGGGATTCTAACCTTTTTACTTTCTAAAAGTTTACTTTCTAAACTTCCCCACGCCTCTGAAGCAAATCTAAAGCTTTGAAGAGCCTCCTGGGTAGAAGGAGGTTTGTTAAATGGTGCCTGGCACACCCTTGGGTAACCTGGACAGATTTAAGAAACACACTAAAGCAAAAAACCCCAAACCCAAACAAATTTAGAACTGTAGGTAACAACTGGAATAATTTTAAGGGCAAACACCCCCCTGCAACACCAGCAATTTCTGCTGTCTTGAATATGGTGATTTTTTTTTTCCCCAAGTTTGTATTTCTCAGTAGCTGCTGTATTTGGCTTTGAGCAAACAGCCTTGCTTCTCTGTCCCCCTCACTAGACCTCAAATATGCATTCCTGAGCTCCATCAATGCAGTGTCTGGTAAGATGTGACCTCCGAGGGCACTTCCTGTGGGTTCAGGTGCTGCTGCCCCAGCTCCCGCAGGAGGTGTGAGCACCGGCCCGCTGCAGCAGGTGCTGGGGAGCCATGGATTAGGGCCAGCCTGTGTGACAGGGCTCTAATGCCATCTAGTGTTTGTCACCGAGGTGGAACCTCAGCGCCTGCCGGACGGGAAGGGATCCATCCAGGTTTGGAGAAATTCCCAACTCCTGCAATGAGTTTGGGAGGTGAAAGCTAAATATTCACATTACATATCTCAGCCCTTCTGTTGCACAGACTGTCTTCTCTCATACAGATCATTAATCCTCCCCAAGCCCGTGCTTTCCACAAACCTGGTTTTTATTGGCAGGAGGTGGAAGATTTTATACTGATATTAGTAACTTATAGACTCAAAACCTCTGGCCACAACAAAGTTATGTACTACAACAGAAATTGGCAGTTCAAATCCCTCAGTGTGTCCATGTTGAGTATTACAATAATATTTGGAAGTAATGTTGAGATCTTTGCCATCAAGACACTCCTTTTCCCAGAACACCCTTGTTTCATGGTGGGTTCGACCACCAGCTCTGTAGGCATTCCCTTCAGATTAAATCTAACTGGCTTATTTGCTTTCATTACAGGCACTCAGAAATGCAGCTAATTAATAATATTTTACATTTCCTGGATTTTCTTTGGGCGGCAAATACAAAGGTGAAGACCCGGTGTGCTTCACCTTTGTAAGAAATGTGCTTTGAGAGGGTGGTACTAATGCTGAATCTTTCCTTTTTCCTCCTCCAAGATGGAGGCAAAAATAAAATACTTCCTGTGATGCTGTAATAGAAACCAGGTTGTTGCAGTTAAATGAATCTTAAAGGACATTAGAAGTTCTGCCTGATAGCAGCTGTACCCATTTTGGGGAATTTCTGTTATTTTCTGTGTTTGTAGTGAGTTAAATGGCACCACTCAGCAGATAGGACGTGTTTGGGTTTCGTTGTTGTTTTTCACTGGAGAAAAAATGCCTTGGAATGTCTCTGAGTTTCTTTCAGAAGCAGATTGGTAAAATTCCATTTAATTCACCATAAAATATCTTGATTTAATTTCATCTCATTGTACTCTTAGATTCTTTGCTTGTTCAGGTCATCTTTCATACTACCAGGTAAATAGTAATAAATGGAGAGTTCCAGAGGGAAGAGTATTTGCAGAGGAGAGGGTGGAATGAGGGGAAAAAACCAAACAAATGAGCAAAGTTTTTCTGAAGGAAAGACACAGACCTGCTGTGTTTCATTAGCGCTCTTGTGACCCCTGTTGAGAGGCAAAGACTTGTGTCGCTGAGGCTGCTAAAAAAGCAAAGCCTGAGGGAAGTTCCTTCAGAGTGGCAGAATTAGGGAGAAAACGGAGCATTTGGGCCAAGTTCCCAACTCTGCCAGATAGGCACGAGCACTGAGGGAGAGCAGAGGTGCAGTGCTGTTGTCAGTGGCCCTGCTCAGGGTGATTTAATGTGTGAGTAGTGAGTGAGTAAAGCACTTGCCCTGCCGGGCAGCAGCCCCGTGGAGCTTGGGGCGTGCCATGACACGTGTCCAGAACTGATTGTGTTTGGCTTGTCTGGGGAACCTGATAATGCCACCTCCTCTGTACTTGATGTTTAAACGTGCTCTAGAGGGCAGGTGTGCAATATCCCTGCTGAAAACAGAGCTTCTCCAAAAGTTGGCAGTGCTGGTGCCCAGTTTATGTGCAGAGTAGGGGCCCCTCTTGCCTGAAATGGGAGATGAATTTCATTCCTTGCATGGAGTGGTGAGAATGAACACTGAGTATGCAGAGAGTGAAGAGGAGGGTCTGGAGGCCAGGGAGGAGCTCCTGGGGGGCAATGAGGGCACACTGGAGATGGGAGAAACAGGACTGGTGGTGCAGCTGGGAGTTCATAAATGCACTATTTTAAATATAAGATATAAAGACTATAAACATGAAATGAAGAGGCTTTAATTCGGTATCTTTAGAAATTTGATAATTAGTGGAAAGACCTTTGAAAGCACAATGTTTTTGGCAAGTTTAGTGACAGTGCAAATATGGAGGGGGACTCACAGGTTTTGGTGGTTTCCAGTTCAGCTTGAAGACAGATTCTCAGACATGTTTTGTACTTTTCTTTTTGTACAGGGCAACTTTTCATATTCACTTGCACTGTGATGTTTGAATATACACTCCCTACTTCCCTCCTATTTTGGATTTGTTTGTATTTACCTTTTGAAATTGGAACTGGAATGTACATCTTTATATAAGTTAAAAAGACATGGAACTAGTCTTGCTGTCAGAGGAGGCTTTAAATGTATGTAGCAGTTGATGTCAAAACCAGGGCTTTTGGGTCTCCTTGTAGTAATCTTTCTCAGTGTAAGATTGTTCTAAAGAAAAGTGAAACTGTCTATTTAAGGTATTAGTCGGGATCTCTAGCCCTCCTGGTCTACAGTATTTTCATGGAAATGTGGGAATGCCCTTTTCTAGTTCTTAAGAAAATGGTGTACTAGATTTTTAAGAGGCTTTGGAGCAGTCCTGGGAAGATTTTAGCTTCCTCTTGCTAGCTTCAGATCTTAAGAAGAAACTCCAAATTGGAGAAGAAATTGTGGGTTTTTTCAGCAGGGATGGAAACCAAATGACATCAGGATTCCCACAGCTCTTCTCTTTCACATTTGGAGTTGTAGTTGACGCTCCTCTCCTGTTTGTGCAATACTTTCCAAATGTTACTTTCTATATGTTAGTACTGTAAACTGTCAGGTTCCTATTTTTATTTAAATGAAGGGAACAGTTAATTGTCAGGTCAGCAGCTGCCAACAGAGAATGCTGATGTAAAACAAAAAAGGGGAAGGTGTTTGCTTGTAGGAATTAGGTAAAGGGCTGAGTAACTTTTTCTGCAGCCTTCCTTAAGAGGAATAAATACGGCTGAGCGGCTCCAGAGGACTAAAGATAACTAGCAAAAGGATTAATCGTGTTCTTCATGAGCCTCTGTTTTTGTTCCAGGCACAGAAAGGGTCCTTTTCTGTTTCCCTTCACGCTGCTTGTTGTGAAGGGAGAAGTGTTACAAAGATGTCTCTGTTAGTCCTCCAGCAGGCGGACATTAGTTTACAGAAACCCGAGGGGAAGCCATACATCTGGGAGGTTTGTAAACCCCTCTGAACCTCTGTTTGAAAAGCAATCTATTTAAAGCTCGTCTGGTGACTACTTTTAGCCGGGCCGCGAAAAGCCGCTTAGCGCGGCCGGGCTTTGCAGCCCGGGCTGCGCC
Source organism: Peucedramus taeniatus (assembly GCA_013400575.1). Lineage (NCBI taxonomy): Eukaryota > Metazoa > Chordata > Aves > Passeriformes > Fringillidae > Peucedramus > Peucedramus taeniatus. The sequence continues at coordinate 863,328 of WBNO01004517.1, forward strand.
GGGCGCAGCGGGGCCGTGCGGTGCCAGCACTGCGTCAGCTCCACACCCCGTCAGCTGACCCGCTCCTGCAGCACCAGTGCAGCACCACTGCGGAGCCCGGGGAAGCCCATGGTTCCCTCCCTGGGCTGCAGGGCACTTCTCCCGCAGCTCTCCCCTCTTGGAATGCATAATTGATAATCCCAGCTGGAGAGATGGACAGTCAGCCGAGCGGTTGGAAGGATAAGGGTATTTATTCTTTCACCTTCTTTCCTTATTTTATTCCTTTGCGATGCCGTGAGTCGTTTTCAGCAAATGGTGTCTGTAGCATGTATTTATTTGATTGTGAGGTGTAGCCAAAGATGTGGAGTCTCTTTGTGCCACGTGCAGAATTATAAAAGCTGCAGGTTAAAATGGGTAAATACGAGCAATGCAGAAGAATAAATACTTCATGTAGGTGAAAAGGCTCGTGTGACACTGCAGATCTTTTCCAGTCCCACAGAGCATATTAATGAAGGGCTTGTTTTGGTATGCACGGCACAAATACCAGCGTAGTCCGAATGTAGTCCGTGGTCCTTGGAAATTTCGAGATTATTAATAATCTAACAATACTATCCATTAACTGAAAAACCCTATGTAATCTACAGGTCATGTTTTAATATTTTTAAGAGGAGAAATTGCATGCCGGCAATTCTGGGGTGGGGATATTTTCTCTGTTAAAAATCTGTTTGAAATATACCCTAAATCTCATTTGCTTTGGATCTTTTGTAATTCTGTCAAATTCTAGGTGAAAGTGTGTCTGATTTTTCAGAATTTACTCTCTAATATTGAATTGTTTTAGGTAAATAAGTAGCTAACCTTAAATTAGTGTGGTGCTGACCTTTGTTCCTGTAAGCACCAATGGGAGATCTCCAGTGTAAATCTCTGTGGATCATTACATTAGTGCTCAGTGTGTTAGAGTTTAAGCCTTATTTGAATAAGTAATCTTCATACTTTATCAACAGGACAAGCTTTAAAAAAAATTAATCATCTCTGGATACTTAAATATATTTTAAAGGGCCCTGTCATGCTTTGTGCTTTTGAAGTTTTCCTCTTTTTCTGGGAATTATTGTTCAAAATCTGGGGTTTTTTATATTCCACTTGGACAAAATTGCCAGCTCTCTGAAATCCATAGAATGCTTTTTCAGAACCTAAATGTATAGCAAAAAGTCCTGAAGGTGAAAACACTTTGCCCCTGCAAAATCAGGTTCTTAAAGTTTAATCTTTCATTAAAGAGCTGTAAAATATCAGGAGAAATATTATGCAGTGTTTAGTAATATGTTATTGTTGATAAGGCTTCATACATCAGGCCTGAAATTCCTGGGGATGGGAAGAAAGAAAGGAAAGGAAAAAAGAGAAGGGGCTGAGATCAGAAGGTTTTGGATAAAAACTGGAAGGCAAGTTCCCTTTTTGTGTTCAGGCCCAATTTTCAGTTTTCTTTTACAACCAGCCTGGCAGGGATGGTGCTGATCAGAAAGCACATTTCCAATCCTGGAATTTGAGGTCTTGAGAATAATGGAGTCTGTTTTGGTTTAAAACTCCTGAATTGCCCATCCTGAGCAGAGATCAAGTCTTAGAAGAATACGGAAGCAGAAATGAAGGGTTTTGGGGAAGCAGAAGGCCCTGGTTCCTCTCCTTTTGCAGCTGCTGTTGAAGCCTGGTTTAGAGGGGTTTTTTTGTTTAGAACAAGATGGAGATACTGTGTTTCACATTCTTCTTTCCTTAGGTCAGGCTCCAGTGGCATGGAAAATGATGGGTAAAGTTCAGGGACTGATTGCACTATTCATCAAGCCCCAAAATAAATATAGAAGCAAATATTGCAACATGCTTCTTTCCATGCTAAAAAATTACCTTAAAAATAATTAAATCTAAAACCAGAGAAGAGCAAAACGTATGATTTGTAGTTGGACTTTGCAGCTGAAACACTACTTCGTAATGAATATAATCTTAAATTTAGATTTGGTTAATGTGTTGTAGTTGAGGAACAAGCATACACATACAAACACAACCTTTGGCATTGATTAATACCTGTGATATTGATCATCTAGATAGATAGGATGAAACAGATCTACCCCGGGAGTAGCATGATTTTAGTTTTTAATGCTCTTGAAGATAGGCCCTATGGAGTAATTTGTGCTAAAACATAACATTTATTTATTTAATTTTTAATGATTTCAAGGAATTATCGGGTTTTAATGGCTGAATATTGATATGGTGGTATGGTGAACAGCACAGCTATACTTCCGGGTTATCCCAGGATTGTTTTCTAATTAATGAGCAGAAATCTTTCTGAATTTTGGGTTAACTTAGTTAACTGATGGCAAAGATTGCATAGGCAACCTTTATCATGAATACCTGGGGCGTTGGAATGGTTTTCCTAGTTGGTACATTGTGCACACATGCATGAGTATCTGGTCAAGTAGAAATGAAAGGAAAATGTTGTTTTGGCTCATTAGGTAGTATTTGGGAATCTTTTTTTTTCTTTTTTGAGAATCTGGTTGTGTTTGCCTTGTCATTCTAGCATGTGCTTGTGAAATCTGTATCGCCCTTTTTGCTGGGGCTGTGGTGCAGATGTGCCAAGCCTGAGCTGTGCGTGGTGCAGCCTTGTTCTGTGCCCTCTGGCACCTAGCTGGAGCCACCTGCCCATGGGTCCCGCTTGATGTGCTGCTCCACGGGGATGCCTGTCCCTGGACAGGGACAGCTCTGTTGGTAGCAGTCCCATGTGCTTGGCACCACTTGCAGTCCTGCTGTCACCACCCAGTTTCTCCAGCCAGGAGCTGGTGGTTGTTCCTGGCTTGCAAGGAGACAGTCAAGGACTGAACTGGCTTCTGATGTGTCTGATGAGGGTAAACAGAGGCTGCAATTTTGTGGCCCGGTCTCTGCCTCTGTTAGGTTGTCAGCCAGGATTTTGAATAATCATCCTGATGCAGGAAGCCTTGAAAACGTCAAACCCCAGTCTGTGGAGGTGCTCGACACACCAGCCACTGGATGGTTGATCGCTTCTCCTGGGGGTTGGGCTGTGTCCAGCGGGGCTGCCCCACTCCAGTCGAACTGCAGGGTCAGCACTTGATTCTCTGCACAGAGATCAGGAGAAACCTTGAAATCACATCCTGTGTGAAAATGAAGTTTATTACATGTAAGTGGAAAAGGCCTCTCTGAGCAGAAATGCAGAGCAATTTGTGGTCGTGGATTTTCTCCCCAGCAGCTTTTCCTGCTCAGTGACAGATGGGGCATTGCTGAAAGCTGCCCGTTCTCAGCGCTGCTGTCCCATTTCTCTATTGGCACAACGCTAAATTGAGCCCGAAAAGGCTCTTCCCTTTGCCTCCTCGCTGTTACTAGGAGAATATAAAGGATCTGTGCCTACCTTTCACGTCACAGAAAAGGTTTCAGTGTAACAATGCCTGTAAATCGTACAGTGGTTTTTTTCCCCCTCTCCCCTCCCCTCTGACACAAACAGCCTTTCTTTGGCGCTGAAGCGCGGGGTTTGTTGGGCTGTAAATACTGGATAGAGGGGAGTTGTTCATTGTGCAGAGAGCCCGTGGCTCCGCAGCTGCATTCCAAGGACTTAGCGCGCAGGCGGCCATTGGCGGGGCGGCCGCCGCTGGATTTGGGATGGCAGCGGGCGGAGGTTGCGTAGCTCCGACCTCCCGAGTGCCCTCGCAGGAAGTGGAAAGCGCCGGGAGCGAGCCGTGCCAGGGCTGGGTGCTTGCCGCACGCTCAAGATGGATGCCAAAACGGGTTAGTTCATTTTTCCTGGTTTTCTGTGGTACACGTGAGCTCGACTCGCTCTTAGGTCTCGCTTTTAATTTCTCTTTCTTAAGAAAAAAAAAAAAAAAAAAAAAAACCCAAAACCAAGACAGGGTTGTTTGGTTCAGGGGTTTTTAAAGAGCGGATTATGAGGCTAAATCGATTAGACCGCTTGTTTTTGTCATCAAAACCCGATATGACTTGCTCAGTTTTAAGTTAAATATCTGAAACGAAAAGACTTCAAAAAATACAGTGCCAAAGCTATCGCAGCACTTGCTTTAGAAGCAAAATGTAACTGGATGAGTTGTGCATGTAAGGCACGGATGGTACAGGACTATTTTTAGACGTGCCAAGTGACAGTTCATGCTTACCAAATGTAGGCAGCTGTTCTTGTTTTAGAATAGGCCCTGCAAGACGTGCATTAATATTACTTATTATACTTTATATTATATAAAATGCAGCTCAGAACAGTTTCCATAAGGAAAGGGCTATTGCTGAAAATGGGTTTGGGGTTTTTGTGTTTCTGGTTTTATTTTTAATCTGCTGTGAATATCTTGCGTGTAAGTTAAAGCCAGAAAGCTGCTTCTAGTAATACTTTTAATCTTTTCCTTTCAAAATAAATGCAAATAACTTGTTTCTGATCAATTAGAGAATACAGATGAGTGGCTTCATCTGCTTTCTTGGACTACAAAATTACAAAGCAGTTTTTCAGCGACTTAAACACCAAATTTCCTTTGAGGAATTTACGATGATACCAGATCTGTATGTCATTAAACCTTGTTTACACTTGTTTGGTCGTTCTCCAAAAGGAGTGGAGATGAAATGAGGAAAAATGTTTTATGTGCAGCTTAACTGTGGTCCGGGAGCTCCTGGCGTGGGGATTTTTCTTATTGATTACCGAGAACAAAAGACTTGATGGGTCGCTAAAGGCCATTTGGCTTTTGCTGTGTGCTTTAATTCCAGCAATGTACCTTTGTTTCTGGTGTTCTGGAACTGTCATACAGATGAATTACTCTCTTTACATTCCTTATAACTGGGATAATGCATTAATGCATGGAATAAGTGATTTCCTGTGGAGAAGGAAGAACCCACAGCTTTAAAGCTCTGCAGAGAGGAGGGAGCAGCTCGTTTACAGAAGCAATGCTGTCTGCAGGCAAAGGAGCAGGGCTCGTACTGAATGTGTCACCTGATACAGGGGCAGCACCAAATTCGAGTGCATGGATGCTCAAATTGCAGCATTTAAAAATAAACACCGTTTTAGTACTTGCAGCAAATGCTCCAAAAATGAGGTGTTTGGTTTTTGTTTTTGTTTTTAAAGATGGCTTACAGGATTTAAGAGCACAAAATCCACCAACTGTTTTTGGTAAGACTGGTTGTGAAGGTCTCACCCAGGTGTTGAGACTCCTTGCAGTTTAGGTTTACGGGTTTACAAGGATTCTTAGGTCAATCACACAATTTTGTTGATGTTTAATGCAAGGTGTGCAGGGACACGATAGATTCTTGTGTCTGGAAGCAAAGGAAGAACCCAAAGAAAAGGTTAAATTTTGGTATTGCAACCTGCACAACAGCAGATCTATGATGACTTGATTTTGTTTGTTTGATTTTTATAAATATTAAGGAAAGGTGGTGTTGCTTGGAGCCTGGGCTGCAGTGGGAGGAGGAGTTTGGATTGGAGGTGCTGGGAGAGCAGGAGCGTTGCCTCCAGGCAATGCTGCTCTATCTCTCCCCCCATATGTTTGTTCAGTCACATGGTGGCAGCGCCAGGCCCTGATCTGGCTGGCTCTCGGCTTTCTGGGATGGTTTTGGCGCAGCACGAGCAGCCAGGCTGGAAGAGAGGAGTGGGATGGATGTTGCTGGAAGGGTGAGGCTGTTCTTTCCACAGCACTTCTGGTCTGCGATAAATTGAAGGTGTTGGTTGTAGCTGTAGCCTGACTCTGTCTGTGGGGCTGCAGGAAACTTCTGCTGAAATGTGAATTAAATGTTGGGGTTAGATACTTTGCATTAGGGTGGATTTAAGTTTCTGACCATGGTTTTCATCTTTCCTGCTATGCAGTATAGTTTCCATGTTGGAATAATTGGGAAGAACTTCAGCTCTTGAAAGTCTGGGAAAACACACCCTAGCCCCGGGGACTTTGGCATTTTGTACCTACAAAAGGGTTACACAGACTTTGCCCTACAGAGGCTACCAAGTGTTGAATGTTGGAGCATGACTGTGTTTTCATTCTGCAAGAAATAATAGACAAATTCTATTTTTTAAAAACGTTTTTACAGTCATCCAAATAATCTGTTCCAAGATGTGATATACTGTTTTACAGTTAATTTTGGTGATGTTTAGGACAAGGCAGGATTACTAAATGTGAAGTGCAATGGTAATATGTTTCTGTAATTCATCTTGAACTCTGTCTCTACTAGGTATTGCTGTTAACAAACAGATCTGCAATGGATGTGTTAAGCCATTACCTATGCCTTGTGCAAGGGTGTACTTTGCTCTGAACAGTGATGCTAAAAATGGCATAATATTGTGTTCTCTAATGAGGGTCACTTAAGGAAAACTAAACTTGGTTTGCAAATGAAGTCTTCTGCATTGGAGCACAGCAGATTTAGCCTGGATTGACATTTCAGGGAGAGTATTCCCTCTTGATGGCTCAGTCTGTCACCCATAATCAACATTATAAACTCCCATGGGAATGCTTCCATCAAAAGAAAACAAAATGAACTCTTAATGAGTCTTTGAGCAGCACTTTTGCCTCTACCAGGCTTGGAAAAATATAATGGTTTAGAGATCTGTTGGTGTCTTGTTATCTGTCCTCACAGGGAATTGGAATCAATCTCTCCAGGGAGTGACCTCCACAAAATGCCCGACAATGAGAGGAAATGAAGCACAAACTGCTGTGGTTCTGGTGCAGAACAGAGCACAGTAGCTGAAGAGATGAATTCTGACATTGCTTAAGGGCAGCATTGTTTTAAAATTTGAACAATTGCATTGGGGTAATCCTAATAGCAGTAATCCAAATAATCTGAAGTCCAGAGCTGAACCAGTGCTAAATAACCTATTTCTACTTGTGATTTCAGCTCTGGTTTGACGGGGGTTCACAAGTTCCACTCTTGGTGACTCTCAGCAGTTGACTGAATAATGAAAAATTACTGCCTTGATAAAAATGCCAAAGGTGTCTTGTTCTAATTTCTTACCTCTTTTAAATTGTAGTTGTTGACCTCCTTTACTGGCGAGACATTAAGAAGACCGGGGTGGTGTTTGGAGCCAGCTTGTTCCTGCTGCTCTCATTAACAGTGTTCAGCATCGTGAGCGTCACAGCCTACATCGCCCTGGCCCTGCTCTCTGTCACCATCAGCTTTAGGATATACAAGGGAGTTATCCAGGCAATCCAGAAGTCTGATGAGGGCCACCCCTTCAGGTGAGATTTTTCATTAAGCAAAATTGTGTTGTTTTGGAGAGCAGCAGTGTTGGTGCTGCCAGAAGCAGTGGGTGACACGTGCTGTGAAGATGTTGCATAATAACATAAATAGACTCTACACTGAAAAATGTGTTCCCCACTTTCAGATTTTCTCAGGAGTCATACAGTAAATAATGAAAATGAACTGAGGGCTTGGTACAAGGGATGGAAAAAACAGAATAAATGTTTAAAGCATGACAAAGGGCTACTTTAATCTTTTTTTTTAAACTTCTAAGACCTTAAAATGTGTGGTTTAGTGTGTAGTAGTGTAGTTGTGCTCCTCACTTGCAAAGTCAGTGACCGGGTCCCGGTACCCACTGCTGCAGAGCTGCCTCTTAAGAGAAATAAAACCTTATTAATCTGTGTTGGAATACTTGTAGGAGTGTGTGTTTCCCGTTTCCCTGCCAGCCCTGTCCCACTCTGCCCAGCCTTGCTTCTCCCTATTATTAACAAGTGAAGTGGCTCAGTCTCCCCTTGCAGTCTTCAGAAAGTCCTGTTTGCCCCTCTGTTTACAGCCCTCTTACTAATTTGGTAGTATTCCCATCTTCTGTAAGGCAAAGCAAAATGTAGGTTTCCCTCCATTCCTCCCAGACCATGTGCAGTGGCTCCTTGAAGCCAGTCTGTGGGACAAAGTTCTGGGGAAAATCACCCTCCTGTTAGGGTGAGTATTCCCAACTGAAATCTTGCTTGCTTCTCATTATCTAAACAACAATTTAAAACTTTTTCTTAGCAAGAACAAGCAGAACTTGTTCTACCTGTACTTTCTTCAGTTTTTTTTCTAAAAATACTGATATTCTTAGGTAGCTTCCAGACATTCTTACCCAGCATACCTGGTTGCTTACTTTTTTTCTGTATAGCTTATCCACAAGAAGGATATTTTTTACTTGAAAAATCCTGTGAGAAGAATTGGATTTTTGATGCAGGTGCTGAGTATCCTGTGGATGAGCTGGGAAGGGTGAGCAGATGGAAGCCAAGGGTGGATGGCAGAATGTAGCCTTGAAATGGCCACTTGCTGCAGTTACCATTTGAAGTATTTTCATTTGTTTTGGACTTGCCACAAGGTCATATTTAGCTTTGCCTTAAATGACATACATGGGAGCATTGTGCAATTTTCATATTAAAAAATCTCCAAACAAAACCACCCCAAAGCAGAATCCCCCTAAACAAAAGTTTAGCAACTGTGAAATGAGCTCCATTTTACAGTTGTGCTGCATTGCTCCTTCTGCCTCCAGCGTGCACATTAGATATATAATTTGTACTTTGTTTAAAGACTCCAAATTGCCATAGCCACTGCAACTACAGATAAGTGACACTGGAGTGGAAAGAACATATAACCAGATAGGGCTTTATATCTTTTATGTAAAAGAACTGCTCTCACTAGCTGTAAGAATTATTTCTAGCAAATGAGAAATTTATCTCATATTGCTATGCTATAGTATGTTACAGCTTAATGGTAACTCCACAAGGGCGTTTCAGGGGCAGAAATGAATATATTGCTTTTGTAGAATTTTTCCCCTTGTTTTAGCCTGCCCCTTTTTTGTCTGGCGCACGACTGAGTAAATAGTGAGAAAAAATGGTTCGCTAAGAATAACTTAAATTAGTTCTGTTTGTCCTTTCGGCATTCCTCACACTGTGAAATTTGTTTCTCTACAACACAAAAAGGAGGTTCTATTGATTCTGTATCTAACACATAGATTAAGTTTGCAGCACTTTTACACTGAGGTTTCCTGGCTGTCTCCTGCAGGGCTTACCTGGACTCGGATGTGGCTGTGTCAGAGGAGCTCATTCAGAAGTACAGCAACGTTGTGCTGGGCCACGTGAATGGCACCGTCCGGGAGCTGCGGCGCCTCTTCCTTGTCGATGACCTGGTGGATTCCCTCAAGGTGAGTTTGCCTCTGTGAGGACATTGCTGCTGACCCAGGTTAGCAAAGCCTACTGGTCCTTGCAGAATGAACAATGGCTCTGGTTAAGTAAATAACGAGGTGTAGTTTGCTCTTGAAAGTGTTTGGCACAGGGCTGGATATTGAGTGCTGCCTGCAGTGATGGGGTAACTGTAAAGAATAACTTGATCTATGTGTGGGCAGAACAGTAACACACATGGAAAGCAGAAATAAGCTGTGGCTGCCTGCAGCTCCCTGTTCTAGCTCCTAGCTGGTGCCTTTCACAGCAGGAATCTTCTAAACAAACAAGCCATGCTCCAGTCTGGGCATTGGGGGTGTGTCACTGATGTGTGTGTGTCCCTCTGGAAAACCTGGCTCTGGGCTAGATTGTCTCAGCCTGGTTTGGAGTTGGTTTTCTGTTTGTGTTTAATGCACAGCTCCCAGTCTTAAACAGGAGTTCTTTTTCCACTCTCTGCTGGAATGGTGAGGACTGAGTGATGCCCTTGGGTTACTGGGAAAGGTGGACACTTGATCCAGCCCCTGGATTTGGGAGTGAAAGCTGCTGTTTTTAGTGATGGGAATTACTGAAATGGGTTTGCAAATTTCTCTACCTAGTGTGAGCAGTGCTGTATAACAGCTAGAGTCCATCCATGTAGAATTTAATTGGATTTACTGAGAGTGGCAGAGCACAACTGACTGTGAAGAATAGTAATAAGTTAAAGAAAATGTAACAAAAAAAAAAAAAGATAACCCAACAAAACACAGCAAAAACCCCTTCCAAAATAAGAGAATTAGCTGAAAACTCTTTTTTGTTCTGGTAGAATTGTATTCTCTCATTTGAAGCTCTAATCGCCTTTTGGTTTGAAACTGGTGTTTCCTTTACCTAGTGCAATGTTTTGTCCTCTTCTTTTTCAGTTGGCTTAATCTTCTTGAAAAAAACTTGCATTTATCCTGCAGTAAATCCCCTTACTTAGTGCTTTGTAAAGTCCTTTGAGTTGTTGTGGAGTTGGGGGAGGGGTTCCTTGTGAAACATGGGGAAAACCAGGAAGGCTGTCCAAGTCTTTGTTGTAATTGTGCAATAGAAACCTGCTGGCAGATCTGGGAATCTTACCCAGAGTTTGCAGATCCAGTTTCTCATTATGCTCTAAGTTAAACATAGTTTGTGCCAGAAAAGCTGCACCTGATGCCCTGCAAGGCTTCTGCAGTGAGGCAGTTCCCTCTGAAAGCAAGAGGAGTTGTAAAAGGGCTCTGCTGCTCCTGGGACAGATTTCTTTTCTCAGGAGGGAGAGAGGAGGGTGGAGTATTGGCCTGGGGGTTGTGCAGTAATCTCCCTGTTCCTGAAGGGTTTTGCAGGAAAAGACTTTTGAGGAGCTGGTTGTGCATTCTTTTCTGCACAACCATTTCTTTTCTGTTTTTTGAGACATGATCAGTAGTGCTGCTGCCAAATTCTTGTTTGGATCTGATTATCAGCAGCATAGAAAAACTCAGAATCACAAGGTTGCTTGTGTTTCTGATTAATCCCTTTGTGATCCGTGCCTTGATCCTAGTTAGGAGACTTCTCACACCATTTGTGTAGAGATCCCAACCCCTGCAGTAAAGGAGAAGGAAGCAGTGAGAAGCCAACTGCTGTTCCAGTGAGCACTGGTCTAAAAACAAGGCCTTCTGGAGGAATTAGAAGCAGAATTAATTCTACCTAGAATGTCTTCAAGGCACTCTAATAATTTAAAATACTACAGTCTGTAGGAAAGATACGTTTATTCAACTGAACTAATTCATTTCCCCTCTCTCCTTCTGACATTTAAAATGTTTTATGTAGGTTAATTAGTCTAATTTATGGTAGTTGGAAACAGTCCTTTATGCGAAACCAGTGAATGTCAGGACAGTTCACAAGCACAAGTTACTGATTTTGAAGAGTTTGTGCTCGAAGAGAACATTGGGATTCCAGGGTCTTATGTAATATAATGGCCCTGGTTTAAAAAATAAAAATATCTTGGCTTGTGTAGTTTAAACATCTTCACTCTGGGAAACCACATGTTTATGTATAATTCAAGTTACAGAGCTCTAATGTAGAAAATGTCTGCAGGTCAGTTCATTGTGTGTAATTGTTCTGACTGTAAAATCTGTCTTGTTAAGATTTTTTTTCTTCTTCATTAAACAATGCTTCAGTCCGGATAGTCTTAAAATGAACTCTAAATATTTATGTAGCAGAAGGAGAAATTCCTCACAGCTCTTGAGGAGTGACTCCAGAGGAGCCCTTGCCAGAGCCCCAGGAAAAGCTGCATTTTGTCCTGGTAAAGGCTGTGCTAGTACTGAGCACCACTGCTCTTGCTCAGCTGAGGCTTTGAGGAACAGAGCTCTGTATTCTGAGTATTCTGTAGCAGAGAAGGGGCATGGGGCACTTCTGGGTTTGCACGTTTTGGCTGGCAAAACTGGGTTCAGTCCTTTAGCCACACAGGCCTTTCACTGGTGTGCAGGTCCTTGGAGGGGCCAAGCCAAGCTTGGCTCCTGAGCTTCCCCCTCATCTCAGGCAGGTGGGGGGGGGGGGGGGGGGGGGAATCAGCTCTGGAGGTGGATTCTGGGCTGCCTTCTGCTTTCTTTTTCTTGTCTTAGAGCTTTATTTTAGAGGTGTTTCAGGGAAGGTTTTTTGTGTTTGTAAAGGTCTCTTAGGTGTGTTTCAGGTAAGCTTTGTTATGTCTGTGAGGGTCTCTTGGTTTGCATAGTATATAAGAAAAAGAAAATAGAGACCAGTAAGTAAATGTGGGGTTGAGATGGACTCCAGGATGGATGATCCTGGGAGAACTGCTTGAAGTGTCAGAGGGGTGCAGAGGAGAGGAGTTGTGGGATCAGGGTCCCTCTCCCATCCAGTACTAAAAGTGAAGGGGGTTAAAACCTGCACATGCAGCAGTTTATGCTTCTGCCCTGATGCTGTTTTGGACAGACTTTGGGTGGAGAGAAGCTTATGTAGTCAAATGTGAACTCCTGGATTTTGCTCTTTCTTGAGCCATAAATTCAGTGCTCACTAAAATAAATAATTGATAATTCTGGTAGTTCTGATAATTGTTGGACTTTGGGATTGACTGTGTCTTGTTACCCCTGTGCTTATGTAAACTCATATTTTCTGCCCTGGGCAGAGTCATCAGCAGTGTTTATGGCTGCTGAGCTGGCTGGATGTTGCTGAGCTTCAGGAATTGTGTCCATGGGGAGCAGGTCATGGATTGCTGTTGGGATGCAAGAGAACCACTGTATATCATCTCACACTCAGGGGCTCTTTGCCCAGTGCAAGCTGGTGCCTTCCTTCCCTGTCTGGTGGATGTGCTGCACGTGCAGACTGCTCCAGCATAGAAGTGTTTGCTCCAGTAAAATGCCTGATGCAGAGAGGTCAGCTCCAGGCTCACCCTGGCATTGCAAGGCAGAACTGAGCCAGGGTTTGAATCAATCATGAGGGAGTTCAGCAAATCTGCTTTATTTTCCTTGAGAAACCTGCCAGCATCCTTCAGCTGCTGGGAATAGTGCAGCCTCTCCAAGGTAAACTTTGTGCCCCTCCCTGGTGCTGCTTTGTCACATCTCAAAAGTGCTGACAGATAAAAAACTGCATCACTTGCAGTTAATGCACCTGAATTTTTAACAGGATCAGTTTGGAGTTAAGCTCTTGAAGTCAGCTTGATTTTGTTGTAGGGGTCATGGAATTAAGCTTGACTATCAATGCTCTTATCTTGTTGCTGGCTGTTGATTTTGTTTGGTTTGGATATTTTACATCTTTTGATAAGCTAAAATTGGATGTTGGGATACGTAAGTTCAGAGTACCTTGGCTGCAGGCCAGTTACCAGGGTCCTGGCCCGCAGCAACAGTCCTGCAACCATGCCTTGTTTTCCTTGCCAGCACTTCGTGCCCATCCTTTCCTTGGGTGTAGCTCCTGCTGATGGGAGTGTTTCCATCTTGGGTTGTTCACTGTGCCCAGGTCTGCACTCCCTGGTGCCAGTGCCAGCCTTCTCATGGTGTCTGTCCAGGGTTCTGCTGGAAAACAGCCCCACGTGCTGAGCTGACCAGGGCTGGGGGTCTCTGCTCTGTGCAGAACAAAGAATAAACACTGGGAAAGCTGCTGTTCCTGGCTGCTGCTCAGCTCCTCAGCAGTCCTGCAGCTCTAGAAGAAAGCGGCTGATTTTCCTTGGGAGGAATCCTACCCTGAAATAGAGCTGGCAGCCCTTGGTCCCCTCCCACTGCTATAGGTCAGAGGTGTGCCTGGGACACTCCACCTGGCACTAAATGTGGGCAGACCTTTGTGTGGAGCTGGGAAGTGGAGCCTGTGTCCCAACGGGAGCTGGACAAATGCTGTCAGCAGGGAGGGAGAATGACGCTGAGATAGGGAGCCAGCAATGGTGGCAGTGTGGCACTTTAGGGATGTCTTTGCTTCTGAGCTTGGCTCTGACCTGGAGTCAGCTTCCATGTTAGAGCACTTTTCACTCCTCTTGTTCCTAAATTTTTTAATATCCAAAGTGCCTTTGGGTTCTTTGAAGGAGAAAAGGTAAATCAAGCCCACCCTACCCCATACCTTCCAGACAGGCTTTTCCTGATGTGTCAGAGCCTCTGCCTAGTCTGGTCAGAGCATGGCTGGGCAGGTGGGTGGGCACTCTGGTGGCAGCAGGGCCACCATGCACACGTGTGACCTCCTTTGTCTCTGGCTCTGTCATGCACCAGCCCTTTGGCCTCTCTTAGCCTGGCCTGTCCCCTCTCTCTAGAGGATGGGAGGTAGGGACTGTGTGTTTGCCCATCATTCCTCACCATGGAATTGGCAGTCCCTGAGAAAGCACAGGGCAGTGTTTGGGCACTGCTGACTTGGGCTGAATTCAGCCCCGTGACCTGGACACAGGAGGCCACGTATCCCGTTACTGAATCCTTCAGCCGTCTCATCACCCAGCTCTGGTTACAGGAGATGTACAAGGGTGAAGTGCAATTTGGGGCTGTTTAGATTGGTATTTGTGTTTACAGCAAACTGTGGGATGTCCTGGGCACAGACTGGGTGCTGACGGGCTCTTTTTCCCTTGCAGTTCGCAGTGTTGATGTGGTTTTTCACTTATGTTGGTGCCTTGTTCAATGGTCTGACATTACTGATCCTGGGTAAGTGTTTAACTTGTGTTACACACCTGGCACACCAAATAACCTTGGGAGAGCAGTGGGGTCTGGTCAACACTGGGAGGCTGATCCTGTAGCCTTAAGATGTTGAACTTCTAGGTTCTATTTTTTTTTTTTGATAACACAACAGAACAGATAATTTTGGGTTGTGTTGAATTCCTAGAGATTTCTGATTTCCAGACATTACACGGTTTATAGGCAGGTTTGTTGTGCTGGTCCCTGTCAGGCTTAGCCTGCCCTGAATGTCATTGCTGTGCTGGGATTTTGGAGGCGGTGCAGGATCTGCTGTGGCTGTGTCCCACTGCAGGATTTAATTTCTTCTATCCCAGAGCAGGCTGGCTTTCAGGTGTCAGAACCAACTGATGCCTGAGCAGCCTTTGGGAAGAATTTGCATGACCCACCATGAAAAAGTGACCTGTGACCAGACTTAACTGTACTGTTGGTGGGACCTGGAGAACAGCCCAGGCTCTCTTTAGTAGGGATTATGGAATTTTCTAGCCAAGAATTGGTGCGTGAGGTTTAGTTCATTTTTCTTGTACATTTTTGCAAGACATACCAAGGTGTGGAAACCAGCCTTGTTCTGCCTGAACACTTGAAGACATCCCTGTTGTCAATATTTATACATTTGATGTGCTCTTTTCCAGCTTTGATTTCGCTCTTCAGTGTTCCTGTTATTTATGAGAGACATCAGGTGAGTATTTAATAGAGTTCATTAAATGTTTTATAAAACCAGCTTGAAGCAAAACCAGAAACTAATAATTAAAGTTAATTTCAGTCTTCTGAAATATTTAAAGCCTTGAAAAATAGGCCTTTACTCAGGAGCCAGGGCCAGGGAATGCTAGTTCAGTTTGAAGTTCAGACTATGAGTGCTTTCCCTTTTCCTTGGTGGAAGAGGTTTCCCCTGCAAACACTTCTGGAAAAGACCTGATGAGCTTGGAGGCCTTGTCTGCTGGTCCAGCTTTGGTCAGGACTGGAGCAGCACTGGGCATGGTGTGTTAATCCTGCCATACCTTTTGGAGTTGATATTCAGGATTGGTTTCCCAAAGCTCTGTGGAATTTGTAGCCCTGGCAAAAACAGGAGGTGGGAGCTGCTTGGCCCAGTCCAGTGCTGCTCCTGGGGAGAGACTCCCATGTAAAAGGAGTAGGGAGGAAAGAGCCAAAGTAAAATGCTTTTGATTGAATTATGGCCAGGGCTGTCTTGGGCAGGTCACTGCACAGGAGGGGGGAGCCAGCTCTGGCTTAGCCCTTCATCTCCCCTTTCAACAACAAGGCTGTCGCGGGGGCCGGGCTGGGATGGGGGGGAGACAGGAGCAGATGGCAGAGCCTCATGGGGTCCTGTCCAGGCTCCTCCTCCACAGGGAAAGGGAGCCCTGGAGCCCCAAGGCAGGAGCATGGACAGCGTGTGGGGCTTAAAGCGAGCTGCTCAATCCTGTGGCTGGGCTGCAGCCTAAGCCGGTTACCCGGCCTGGCCCAGCTAAGCCGCTTTGCTGTTCTGTGGGGTCCAGTGGGGCCCAGCCCTGCACCCATAACTGGGGCTTGATGGACCAAGGAGAAGCTGGGGATTGATTCCTTTGGGGCTTTGCCCACTGTGCCCTCTGGTGGGTGCATTCCTAGAGTTCTGGCATCACACTGGGAAATACCCCTGGCTGAGCTCCCACTTCCCCCTGACTTTTGTGAGACCCAGCCAGGCTGCAAAGGAGGAGCTGGGCTGTAACTTCTTTTTGCTTCAATTCCAGGCCCAAATCGACCATTACCTGGGACTTGTGAACAAGAATGTCAAAGATGCCATGGCAAAGTGAGTTGGTTTGGGTTTATTTGTTTTCCTTTTTACTGATAGTAGTTCCTGGCACATGTGGCACTCCTGTCTAGGACTAATGTGTTCTTCCATGTGCCAGGCCAAGGAGGGAAAAGGTCTCCAGCTCTGGACTGGTTAGGAAATGAGCTCCTTTATTGGTGATGCTGTACTGAAGTGAGCCTCTATTATTTCTAATAGAAATCTGTGTATGTCAACCCATTAGTGATACCCAAGCCCCTCAGCAGGTGCAGTTGGGAGGAGGGAATGAGGAGTTCAACAGTTTCATTGGGCCCGGAGTATAAAGCTGTGTTGTGAGGGTTCTTTTCACATGTTGCTGTTTCTAAGACTCTGTTTAACCTTTTCTTTTTTGTCTGTTACTCAAACTTACTTTTGTCTATTTCCTTCTTTCTCTTGCAGGATCCAAGCAAAGATCCCTGGGTTAAAGCGCAAAACTGAATAAAAATAGCCTGAAGCTACTTATCAATAGGAAAGGAAGTTCATCTTTTAAGGGGAAAAAATACTCATTGGATTTACATGGGGAGGGTCAGGGAATCGCAAACCCCTTGACATTGCAGTGCAATTTCACAGATCTTTATTTTTTAGCAACGCAGTGTTTGAGGAAAAATAACTGTTTTGACTGCCATGTGTTTCATCATCTTTAGGTATTGTAAGCTGCTATGTATGGATCTAAAACTAATCATCTTTCCTTATCCTGTGTGCAGCACTGGCTAATACAAACGACTGAGACAGCTGTATATTTGCTTCATCAGAGGTAGTTCCTGCTGCGTTCCGGAGGTGTAGAGCAGGTGGGGCAGAGGAGAACACTTCCCAGTTTGTGCACTGTGTATGGTCTGTGTAGATTGATGCAGATTTTCTAAAATGAGATGTTTTAGAAGAATATACCAGTTTAGCAAGTTTTGAAAAATCTTGCCTTTTTGGTATGAGTATAGCTGTATTGTGATTTTGTTTTATCAATTGCCAATATATATATATACATATATATATATATATGTGTGTGTTTCACAAAGCTTAGATCTTTCAGCTGCTCCACAGTGCTTTGTACTTCAGAGAACTGACTGAGGCCTGGAAGAGCTCCAGAGCACACAAGCTTGAGAAACTAAAAAGTCTCTGTAAACACTGGCATCTGTTGGAAACAACAAAAGAGAAATGAACAAAGAACCTCCACACAGAGTAAAAGAAACTTACAGCATACACTTTGTTGCACAAATGTACAGTAGTTGATCTTGAGCAAATAATTCTCCAGCTTTCAGACTCTGATAATCTGTGGACTGAGTATCTAATGCTGCAAATGTTGTTTGGAAACTTAAAGCCCTGTCCTGTTATGCAAGAAATGATAAGTGAAAATTTATACACTTGCAGTTTGAGCTGTACTGAACTAAGTCTGTGGAATGCATTGTGAAATGTAAAAAAAAATCCCAACAAAAAGGAAAAAAAAAAAACCAACCCCGAGTATCAATAAAGCTTATAGACATAAAATGATACCGGTATTTGGCTTTCTTGAGGCAAGTTTAATATATTTGTGTTTATTTGAAGTTCATTGTGACAAATATCCATTGGTGGTGGCAGTAGTGTCCGAGTAGAGCGCGGCGCAGGGTGGGTTTGTCAGGGTCCCTTTTCTTTGCAGCGTGAAGGAGTTGCTCAGGGCTACCTCCAGTGTCCCAGGGAGCTCCGGAGAGTGTGGGGTTCTTGGGTTTTTGAGACAGGAATGGTTGATGCCATTTTCAAGTTTGAAGGAAATAAGTCCCAATAATCTTTCCAGGTCAATGTGTTGATTCTGATTTAAGAGCTGGACATTGAAAACTTGTGTACAAATTTATTTGAGATGCAGATTTTAATTGAATGGCATCTTGGCCATTGAAAAATAGAAATTCATGCATTAATATTTCAGTTTACAGTAAAATACAGCATTATGTCTGAGCATTTTATACAGGAAGCCAGACCATAGAAACATACAAACCGTAAGTGTTTTCCTGACAGACACTATTGCTTGAAGATATTTCTTACATCACTGTTGATTAATTCATTCTGCCACATAACTGGTTTTAGTTGGGATACAATTAATGTGGAAGGAAGGCAAACATGAGTGGTTACAACATAGGCAGAGGTGCTCACTGCTGGCACCACCTGACAGAACAGGATTTGATCCCGAAGGTTTCTTTAAAAAAAAATACTGCATAGGGACTCATACTGTGTATCTGACAAACTGCTCTGCTGTATAGTCATATAAGGCATTAATAAATTCAATTGTAAAAAAAAAGGTGATGCTTTGAGGTTGCTGAAGCACTTTGTGTGTTAAACAGACAGGAATCCACTCCTTTAATGGGATGGTTTTGCTACGTTTCTGTGCAGTGGGCAGCAGAAACAGACTGGCAGGAAGGTTCCAGAGTTCAAAATCCTATTGTCCTGAACTGGGACTAAAGCACTGTTGCTTTTCAGAGACTAAATGTAAGTCTAAATGTTTTATTTTGGCCTTTATTTCTTCTAATTAATTTCTTTTAATTTCCAAATACGGATGTTGTTCCATACCCAGAATCTTAAATATCTTAAATACGTATTTTGACATTGCCCATATTTGCTATTCCTTTTTAAACTTTCTCCAGTTCCACTGTTGCTTGAGTTTTTTGGTTTGATAAAATGTTCTAACAACTAGCGAAGGGTTTGAGTTGCCTTTTGGGAGTACCTGTCCGTGGTGGCACTTTCCCATGGAGGCAGCTCTCCTTTGATCTCAGCTGTCCCCCAGGCCAGGACAAGGGTCTCTGTAGGGTAAGGGAGAAGCAGGGATAGGGAGAAGAGCCCATAGTCAGCCATGATGAGCTTTTCCCCCCTAAAAAAAGCTGCACTTCCTGGATCCAGAGGATTTAGGTTTTGCTTAGAAGCAGCATGGACTGGCTGGAGGGCACATATAGCCCTGCTATAGGGACATTCCAGGGATTCCTTTGGAGGCCTAGGATCCCTCTCTAGAACAGGAAATAGGGATTGATGGAGGCTTTCCCACCAGGCCAAGATTCTGGCTGGCCACTGCCTGTAGGAGTGTAAAGCACATTTTCCCAGAAATAGGGAACATGCAGGAACACTTGGGGAATGACTCCCTCAATCTTGGTGTTAAAATGTCTTCAACCAAGTCTGTCCAAACCCTCTCACTCACTGTTGGGAGTTCAGCTTGCACTTCTGGCTGCAGGAGCAGCTGCCCAGGAGCTGGAATGCCGTCACTTTGGCTTTCTGACAGCACAGAGCTGCTCGCTGTTGGAAACGGTGGGGAATTCACTTATTGAAGGTATTAAAAAACCAAAGCAGAAAACTGGGATAATGTTTCCAGCTGGAAAAGGTGAGAATGGTTTGTTTAGCCCTCTTCTGGGTGAGAGTCATAGCACCATGTGTGGAAAAGCAAGTGGGGGAAGGCAAGGCTGCAGCCCAAACTACTAGAAAATTATTCCAAGGCACTTCATGGATAGAAAATTCTGCCAAATATATATATTTAAAAATAAAATGGACTTAAAAAAAAAAGGATACTTTGCTCCTTCAATTAATGAAAGCTGAAGGGTTACCTCCCCCCTCTCCAGCCTGTTCTTTAAATGATCCAAGCTTTACTGAGTGCACCAAATTGGAGTTTTAAGCAGGTGTGGGAAAAACCCACCCACTTTTTGAACTTTGTTCAAGCCACAAATTTGGAAATTAAAGGGCCCAGCATTTTGTCAGCATTTTCTTCCTTTTCAGACATGGTTTGAACAACACAGTATTAGGCAAAAGCAGCTTTGTGAGTGAACTGTTCATCCCTTTGGGATCCCCAGGTTACCCTTCAAACCTCAGCTTCCTTCGCAAGGTTGTCGAGCTTTCCAATGCCAGCCTCCCATTCCCTTTTGGTAAGTTGGGATGAGTGATCTGGAAATGTCAGCCTGCAGCAGGGCTGGGATTCCTGCAGCCGGAGGGGCATTCCCGGCTGTCCTGGCCAGCACACCCTGGGCAGGACAGCAGCAGCCAGAGGCTCCTCAGAGACAGCGCCACACGAACACACTGTGGAGACAGGAGGGAGAGCAGGGATTGGCCTTTGGCACAGCCCAATGAGACAGGAGCAGAAAATAAACACAGTTGGTGTGTCTGTGAAATACACTGTGCACACTGTTGCTCTGAGTATATGCAATGTGTGTGCACCATATATGTATGTCTGCAGTCTGCAATGTGAGTACTGTGTATGTGCATTTATGTGTGACTGTAGGTGCAGCGTGTGTATGCACTGTCTGTGTGTGTACCTATCTTTGCTCTGTGGGCAGTGTCTGTGCACTGTGTGTCTGTCTCTGTGCGTATGCAGTGTGTGTGTGTTTGAGTGTGTCTCTCTGTGTGCACCCTGTGTATCAATCTGTGTGTGTGCACTGTGTGCATCCATGTTTGCTGTATGTGCACACTGTGTGTCCATGTGTGTGCACACTGTCTGTGTTTGTGCACCTTGTATGTGCATTGTATTTGTGTAGGATGTGTCTGTGTGGTTTATGTTAGTGTGGCTGTGTGGTGTCTGTGTGTATGCACACCTGTGTGGCTGCAACCCTTTCTCTGTGTGTGTGTGTGTGGCTCTCTGTCTCTGTGTGTGTGACTGCCCCAGTCCCAGCCCCTTACCTGCAGTCATCCCCTCCGGTGCTCACCACGAACTTGTCGTCGTGCGAGAAGCGGATGTTGGTGACGTGCGCTGAGTGCCCAAAGTACCGCTTGTGTTTGGCCTGTGGGACAGGACAGCAGCTCAGGGATGGCACCAGGCAAAGCTCTGTACCCACAGCCATCCTGACTCCAAGGCCTTTTCACTCCCTGGAAGCTGCCCATGGATGGACTGTGCTGTTTGGATGCTGTAAGAGCTTCCTGAGGATGGACCACGCTGGCTGGGGCTGTAACACCGAGTGCTGAGGGGTTTGGGAAAAGCAAAA
The DNA here is from genome assembly GCA_013400575.1 of Peucedramus taeniatus. Lineage (NCBI taxonomy): Eukaryota > Metazoa > Chordata > Aves > Passeriformes > Fringillidae > Peucedramus > Peucedramus taeniatus. The sequence continues at coordinate 884,278 of WBNO01004517.1, forward strand.
GTGCTCAGGTGAAAATAAAACAGGCACTTACAAATTTCTCTGTGCATGGGAAGTCAAACAGCTTGACCAGCCCAAAGTCATCTCCTGTGACTATGTTCAGGCCAGCATGGGTCACACAGGCGCAGTTGACATCTGCTTTTTCTGCATTTCTTGGCCAGATCCCTATGACTTCATCTCCAAGAATGCTGTTCCAAAAATCAAGGTAAATAGAATGCATTAGACCACAAGACTTGCTGCTGCTCTTCCACAGGGTGCTGAGCCAACACAGGTCAGTAATAAAAAATTGCGGCATTTAAAATAAAATTGTCCTCTCTAAATTATTTGCCCTGAGCTCATCATGGAGACCATCACACTAATACATCATTTTTGTGTGACTGTTAAGCAGTCTCTATCCATTAATCCTCAGGTTTATTTCCCATGAAACCACTGGCATCATTCTACACCAGCACCTTGTGCAGCTCTGGTCTCTATGAGCCTTGCCCTGGGATTTCTGACTGCACTGTTCCCTTAGCTGCGAGTTCCTGAATGAGGGAATGCTCGTCTCGATGTCGACTCATTCTCAGAAATATGTGTTCTGCCCCTGGCTTCAGTTCTCTGTAATCATTTACCCACACAGTCACTGCCAGAGGCATCTACCCCCTCCCACCAGCTGTCAAGAGTCCTCTGAAATGGGGAATTTGGGGCAGATTTTCTATGCCAGCAGAGCAGTCAGAGTAGGAGGATTCTCATTTACCTTCTCCCAGCCCTGCCTGGTTCTCACCCACTGTCAGCTCTGCCTTTGGCCTGTCCCACTTCTCAGAGGAAGAGCACAGCCACAGTTCTGCAATGCTGGGGGCAGATTGTTGTGTTCATCCACATCAGGAAATACATTCTAATGACACTCAGAACTCCTTCGTACAATCAGTGCATATTTCCAGGCCTTCCGTGCTGCTGGTGTTTGCTAATGAGGGACAAGGCTGCCTGAAGTGGCCCAGGCCTGGGATGAGTGACAATAAGCCACTGTGGCTCTGTGACAGCCCCTGGTGTAATTAACAGCACTAATTACGACAGACACCAAACAGCCTGTGTGTAAAACCCCAAGGGTGTCGGATGGAGCTCTGAGGAAGCAGAGCCTGGGTGCGCTCACAGGTTTGCCAGGCCCTGGGGACATCTCAGCATTTACACACCCAAACCTGTGACCTGATCCCAGTGCTGGCCCTGACCCCACGCTCTCCTTGGGTGTTACCTGGTCCATGTGGCCCAGGTGATTTTCTCTATGACAGCAGGGTCTGTGATTTGCTTTCCCAGTGGCACCTCGTGAACTTGACGCTTGTAGGCACCTGTGGATACCTGAAAGTGGGAAAGGACAGGAAAAACTGGAAACTCTGCTTTAAACACATAATTTTCTTTAGGATTTGCAGCAGTCTCACCAGGTTTTATTAGCAATTAAACATTAGGATAATATTTCTCTTTTTTCCTCATTATCTGGAATTCATCATGTGCCATATAAAGGAATAACAATGTTACAGGATGATGACAGAAGGAGATGCTCACATGCAGAGCTGACAGATTTTCTCTCACTTCTATACTTTATCTCAACATAATTTTACTAAATCAGAAACATTTCTGAAGGAAACCCCTTCAAAATAACAATTTAATTAAAACAACCCAGCTCTCACACACATCCCAGCCTCAGGGAGGAAGAGAACTGCTTTCATATGGTTATAATCCACAGTTTCTTTTTCAGCATTGTACCCCTTCCATTGACCTGGGATAATGCTTTGCCCTTAGCACAGCTCAAGCCTCCATCTCATTATGGCAGCCCAATAAACCTGAGCACTCTGGGGGCTGTCCCAGACATACCTGGATGTACCTGCTGTCTGCAGAGAAGTCCATCTGTATGACAAAACTAGCAATGTCCTTGCAGTAGCCAATTCGGTTTAGGGTTGTGCCTTGAGTGAGATCATAAAAATCCACAGTATGTTCTTGTGAGCCCACTGCCAAAAACTTGTTATCTGGGCTGATCCTAGACAATACAACATGGAGTGGCGATGTCACTGGCTGTTTTGGTGCAAGATTTGTTTTTGCTTTTCATGCTAACGTGAGAGTAACCTTTTTTAATGAAAACCACAAAAAACCTTCTATCAACAGCAAGACTGAACCCAAACCAAAACTTGATGCTTAAGAGAAGAGGAAGACTCAGGATATCTCTAACAGAGGACAGGGTTAGATGGAATATTGGGAAGGAACTGTTGTCTGTGAGGGTGGTGAGGCTCAGGCACAGGCTCCCCAGAGAAGCTGTGGCTGCCCCATCACTGGAAGGGCCAACCTGTCCAAGGCCAGGTTGGACGGGGCTTGGAGCAAGCTGGGATAGTGGAAGGTGTCCCTGTCCATGGTAGGGGGTGGGAGTGGATGAGCCTCAAGGTCCCTTCCAACCCAAACCATTCCATGACTCTATTCTATATTGTTTGTAGTTAAATGATGTTAATATTGCACTCGCATAAAGCCACAGCACAGTGTACAGAGGGACACTAATCCTCTGGGAGTCAAGCAACAGGAACTGCAATTTGGAGAATTAATTCTCGTAATTACAGCTGTGCAGTGTGCCTATAACTGAATTAAAGCACCACCACAGTGCCCTTCACCAGCTCACACAGGTTTCAACAAACACAGACTTTAAAAACCTCTGCAAATCCACCTGGCACTTGATGGCCGTTCTCTTCAGCCAGGGCTGTGTACTTTGAGCACCTCCTACCTGATGTCCTGAATTGCAGACTTCCTGTCCCGCTTCTTGCCCCAGACCTTGAGGCTGTTGACCAGCAGGACAACGAACTCTCCGTTCCTCATGCCGATGGCCACCATCTCGCCATCGGGGCTGTATGCGGCGCAGCGGGCTGGATGCCCCAGGCTCACCTTGTTCACCAGCTTCTGCAGGGACACACACAACAGGCTCACACCTCCCCACCACACGGAGAGCTTCCAAACACAAAGTGTAAAACTTGCTTAATTAAAAACAAATCGACTCTGTTTCCCTCTAAACATAAACCTGAAATGTCACACCGAGACTCACATCCCACCAGACATATGTCACTAAGCAGACTTCAAAATAGATATGTGATTTGGATAGGGGGTTCATGTTTGCATTATTCTGTAGACTGACGTCGAGTTTCACACCAGAAAAAGGTCTATTTAGCAGAACAAGCTGAAAAATCTATTTCCTATTTTGTTTCAAAGGTAACTTTGACATCTTCAACAACTGCTGATTGGCACAGAGCTTTCCCATTTCATTTGAGTGTCCTAGGAAGCTCTTGCATTTTCACCTAGCTGGTAATTTTCCTCATTAAAAATTATTCCTGTTAGCTCAGGTAACAAGCTTTTGAAAAGGTTTATGCTGGCCAAAATGAGCAGAAAAATTTTTGTGGGTTTTTTTTTTTTTTTTTTTTTAATGTTTTATTTGTTGTTTTTAAAAACGGTTGTTGTTAGTCAATTTGACTTGGAAAAATCCCTGAGGCAACATGCAGAGTTCCAAAGGAAGGCTCTGAAGAAGATGGAGCCCTGCCTGCCAGGAAGGCGGAATGATGGGCAGGGGCCATGTGTGTGGGACAGCACAGTCTGTGTCACCCAGACAAGCAATGTGGAATTAAAATGCTTCCTTGATCCCCCGGCCTGCAGATTTGGATCAAAATAAACAATGTCCAACAAGAGGCACTCCATGGGCAGGTGTGCTGGTGAATCCCTGCATTCCTATGGGAGTGATGGCTGTGGGACTTCTTGGCACGTCTCCTGCACCAAGGATTCACATTTGCACTCACAGTAAGGAAAGAACTGGGGCCAAACAAGACAAAAACCTGCTCAGGAGAGAGGCAAAACTCTGCTCTCATTCCCAGGCTGCTCAGAGGCACAGCTGGAAAAATGGATGCTTGGATAAAATGATCATTTTTAATCACACACTTTTACGTTCACGGTACTCACTTTGTCCGACAGGTCCCAGATCCTAGCTGTTCCGTCGTTGCTTGCAGAGATAAATATGTCTTTGGAGGGGTGAGTTGCCAAGCCCCAGATTTCCCCTTCCATGTGACAGTCAATTAACAAGTTTGAAGCAGCGTTTTTTTCTCCTACTTCAAGGATTTCTCCATCTTTTGTTCCCACTAAGATTTTCCCCTGTTTGTAGCCAAATAAAAGGAGTGGAGAGAGGTGGTCAGTGGAACAGTAACTGCCACGGTTCAAACTGCGAGAGCTTCCTTGGCAAATACTTGGAAAAAGCATAAACAGATTAAGTTTGTAATTGATTAATGGCTACTTGATTGAAAATATAAAACAACATTTCTCAGTGGTGTCGTTATCAAGGAATGTGTCAGATTCCTGAGCAGAATGAAATAGAGACCATTCCTGAAGCACTCAGCTGGACAGGTCCCATCCTGTGCAGCATCACTGCTCCTTTCTCATTTACAATTTAAACACATGCAAGAATGACTGCAGCAAGTCAAATGACTCCATTATTTCTACTGCGTTCCACTTCACCAAAACTCAGTCTCTCAGTAACTCCCAGTGGGGGTTTTGTGACTGTAAAGAACAAACAACTTCAGGCAAGCAACTGAGCTCTGCCCTCTCCCCCTCTGCCCCTGGCCGCTCCTCACCTTGCCCCGGCACACGGAGCGCACGCACTCGATGAGCTGCCCGGTCTCCAGCTGGAAGGCTCGGCACCGCTTCATCTCCTGGTCCCACAGCTTCACTGCTCCCCCCTCCTTCGTGCTGCAAAGGAGGCCTGGTGTTACCTGGATGGCTCCTTTACACATGGAAATCCCACCAGTATTTTTCTGCTTAAATCACTAAACATACATTAACCCACCCTCCACTCTATAACACTATTATGGTGCAATGGGAATAATAAAAAAATTAAATGCCTTCACACTTCATGTTTTAAACAGCACCATGATTTGTACAAACCAAACTGCTCTCTTGCCACTTATCTCAAATCTGTTTCTTGGCAAAACTGTTTCTTGTGATAATCCCAAGACTTGCAGCATCTCCACTGGGAGAGGCTGTCTGTAGTCTGACAGAACTAACAAATGAAGAGAACTTCACTTATGGCAGGAGCTCAAGCAGTAAGAGCTTATCCAGGTGTTTAAAACAATTCCAAAGAGGTTCAGCGTCTCCCTGCCACATAACATGTGCCACTGTGACCCTCAAGAATCCTTTAGTCCTTCACTTACTGAGCCATCTGGGCAGGTTATGCAAAATTGAGAGTGAAACTGCTACAGCACAGAGACTGTTTATCTCTGGGATGCTGGATAAATAATGAAAACAAAAACCACACAAGCGAGACAGAAGTTGGGCACTTTAGGAAGATCCTGTGTCTTACGGCCTCTCCTTTCCTCCAGTAACAATGAGCCCGTCCCGCAGAGTCGTGTACATGGTGAACACTGGTCCTGTGTGAGCTTTGGCCACCAGCCTGACTAGGAAATGATCCTTCCACACGTAGACATCTCCATTTATGGCACCAGTGAATGTGAGGTTATTCTGCAACAGACAGCAGCAATCTCTGACACAACAGACACCTCACCTTTTTTGTTCAGCTTCAAGTAAAATTCTTTAAATTAAATTTAAAAGTCCTTAACAACCACACTGGATTGTCACCATTGGTGGCATCACTGGCATGTGTTACGCCAAATACCATTAGCAGAAAGAAAAAATGACACACAAAATAACAGATCACAGTTTAAGCTAAACAGATAAATAACCAGCAAAGTAAAAAAAAAAAAAAAGCCAAGGCAGTAGGTGTGCACGGAGCTTAATAGAAGACATTCACCCAATTGTGCTCAGGAAATTCAGGGAAAGATCTCAAGGTGCACAGGTTTTAAATCCACATTTCACTAACAAGCACTGGGTTGGATTTCAGCAAAGAAAACTGATCCTTGCAGGTTTAATACAAAGATAATGTAAAATCCTGTAGCAGGTAATTTGAACTCACTGCTCCGAAGGCAACAGAGAGCATGGTTTGCATTTTGGCATCTTCCATAGAACCAATGACTCCTTTCTTGTAGAGCAAAGCGCTGCCAGCCAAGGTCCAGAACTTCATGTGTTTGACCCCCACGGACACAAACTGAGTGTCGGAGTCTGGGCGGAACTCCACAACGAAGATCCTGTCCAAGTGTCCTCCCCTACTGGCAACTTTAGCCCCTGGTTTAATGAGGAAAGGATAAAAAACAAAGCTGAATTTACCTGAGAAATTAAGCTCTGATATGATTTTATCAAATAAATTGAGCTGGTATTGAATTAGAGATCTGTGTCTCAGATGCTGAAAGCTGCAAATCCCAACACTATTTAGCACATCAATCATCTTAATGCAACTCCCAAAGTCCCTGGTTATTCCATTGCATCCCACAGATTTAGGAAATGCAGTTTTAAGGCCTTCATAGCACAATCTGTCTCCTGGGTGAGTGAAATAACACAGAAATGTTGGCTATTTTCTTCATCTGGTGAAAAATGCCCAGGGACACACTCATGAGCTGAGGCACTTTTCCTCTCCTCTCCACCATTTCCAAAGATAATTCCTTTCTAGAAATTACTTCCCAAAGGCCTATCTCCATCATAGTAGTTGAAGTGTTTTAGGAAAGAAAAGGAATAATTTTCCTCTCTTTAGCTGATTAACTGGGATATTCAGAGTGGGGAGACAAAAGTCCAAAGACTTGAAAGGCCAAGCCAGTCATTGTGCACAGCTCTGTTAGGCTGAAGGAACATGATTTCCCCTGGTTCCTACCTTCTTGCCACCTCCAGACAGTGATGGTGTGTTCTGGGTCGACTCCCACTGACACCAGAAGCTTGCCAGTGGCACTAAAGTTTACATAATTGACCCCTTTGGTGTGGAAGCAGCGCAGCATGGAAAGGGTTTGCTTGCTCATGGCATCCCATATATGAATCGTGGGGGTTGTACCTGCGGGCAGAGAGAGGCATTAAAAAAGAATTAACTCTGGAAAGATTCAGTGCAAACCAGGCATGTTTCAAGAACATTTAACCTGAACAGACATTAGTTGGGGGTTTGGATTTGTTTGAAGATTAGCACTACTGGGAAACAAAGAGAAATCAAAATAGCTCGCAAAACACAGTGGGGGGAATCACTGTAGTCCATGAAGTCAGACAAGTTCTAAAAGAACAACATAACATTTATGAAGAGCCTCATGCAAAAGAAATTGCCTGCAGATGTTTCACTTGTATCCATGGTTCACACAGATACAACAAGGCAACATGGAACTCATACAGAACTCTGCTAAATTCACGAACAAATCAGCCTTACCTGGGAATTCTGTCATGTCACCTGCATTGTGAGAGCAATGGCAAATGAGGAAGCACCAAGGGAAAACAATAGGTGAAATAAGTCATGTGACTCATGCTGAAGTGCCAGCATCAGCACCAGAAGGAAAACAAAATAAAAAACTTGGAAATGGATATGGATTAAATCAACAAAACAAATAAGCAGGAATATTGTTGAACTTTTTTGGGTATATTGGCTTTTATACACAAATATTGCAACAATATTTAGTACTTTTAAGTTTTAAAAATGGTATCTAAAAGAAATGTTAAAGGCATGCAGGTTTTAAAAATTATTAAATTCAAAAGTGAAGTGAATCTCTAGTTATACCAAGTATCAAATCAAACTCAGAAGCACTAACCTCCTGGGGCCTAGGAAAAGGGCCTTTAGCCTTTTCCATATCACAGAAATCAGTGATTTGCACAGCTCTGGCAGCACGTGCAGGTTTGGGTGCTCCCTCCACAATTCAGCTGCAGTGACCGTGCTCAGGACAGGCAGCAGGGGGTTTGTGTTTGTCACTGTGTTCAACGCTATCATTCCCTGCCCCGTTAAGTGACTCCTGTCCTCAAATTATGGATTCTATTCTCCTTCCAGAATGGGCTGAGGAGATGTTCTGACCCTGTTCTCCATAAGGTTAATTATTTCAGCATTAGGCTGAGGGGCAGCAGATCCTTCTCAAGGCTTGGGACAACTCATCCTGCATTCCCCATGCAATGTTTACACCTGCAGGACTCTCCATGTAAATAACAAACACACAAACACGTAGTTTCTCAGCTGTCCCCTGATATGTCCCCTAACTTCTGCTGAGATCTCTCTCTGTTTCTGGCCTTTTCTGTACAGGTCCTCAATTTTTGCAGAGAAAATAAAGCTCATTGTATTCTCATTGCTAAACAGTGCCTTGGACACAGGAAGGAAAGAAGGAATTCTATAAATCAGATTATTGAGATGATTAGGCAGTTTATCAAAGTTTGCCTTCTGAAGTATGATTACACAAAAATTAACTCTAAAATCAAATCACTCACAATCAGAGACAGAATTGAAACAGTAAGAAAACCCTGGAGCTTAATTACTTCCAAATCAAGCAAAAAGTATAATTCCCCCCCAGAAAAGCCCCAAATAAAGCAGTGTCCTGAAAACTGTGAGTGAAGCTTTGCTGTGGGGGTCACGTACCGATCTGGCTGGTGGCCACCACGTTCTTGTACTTGGGGTGCTGGTTCACTGTCAGGCACAGGATGTCATCAGTGTGCTCCAGGTAGAAGCTCTGGCTACCTAATGACATCCAAACAGGATTTCAGTCACCACAGGACAGAGGGAAGAGCCACCACAGAAGCACAGACTATTTGGGCAGCTTGTTACAACTCTGCAGGGGATGAGGGGCCACTAAGGCTGCCCATGGCTGCTCTGCTCCCATTCCCAGGCACCGTTCCCAAATGCACTACGGACACAGCCATCAACACACATAGGTGGATACAAAAGCAGTATTTGGGAAATTATCTATATACCCAGGGAATCAGCCCACAGCCACCCTAACTGCAAGAACACCAAACTGCCAGTGCAAAGCCCAGGTTTCCTAGTGAAATCCCAGTGAATTGAGGCAGTGAGTGGGGAAGTAGATGCAAAGCCCTCCCAACGGGAGGGGCCCAGAAAGTACAGATGGAGCTGTCCTTGTTTCCCAGCCCACAGGTCAGAGGATGTCCTAGGACTGGAGTCCCCAAAGGCCACCTACAGTGGGTTTGTGCTATTTATCAAGATGCAAAATGTGGGAAAGCCATGGGAAAATTAAAAAGTTCCGACTTTCGATCAAAAATATTTTCCTTATAAAGCTATTTTATCTCCAAATATTTTTTTCAAGTGGAATTACCAGTGGAGAGGTTTTGGACAATGCCTGCTGCAGCTGTGTGGAAAATAATGTCAGCACCATCATTCAGGTAATGGAGGTTGTTGCGGCAGTCAAATCCTCTGTATCCAAACACATGGTCTAAAGCCAGCTCCTGGTCCAGGAAAACAAAGAGAACAAGAGTGAAATGGAAGAAAAAACAAGGAGATTTCAGAGCCTGGACCACTTAAGGATAATTCTAAATTACACAAGTACAAATATCTTGTAGAGGCAATAGAATAACAAAACAATAATTAGTTATCCCCACTCTGCTCATTTATTGAGACATAACATTATCAGAGGCTATCAACAAACATTTAATTGGTCAATTGAAGCACTGCACTTATATTATTTTCTCTTTTAACTATTCAGAAAGCAGAAAATGCCCTGGTTCTGTAAATTCCCATTCCAAACAGATACAACTCACCGAACAGGTTGGATTTTATTGCTCTTCCCATCACAGTTTAATATTTTATATAAGGTATCAGATATTTTAAAGAAGCTATCTGCAGAGTTTTCAAAAATCATTCTCATAAACTACTGAATTTCCACAGACCAAATTCTGACCTTAAAGTCCTTAACGGAAGCTAGGGCAGGCTATAAGTAATTCTGTAATTAAGACATTAATCAGAGGTGTAATTGCAGCTTACAACTGGAGCAGTTGCCAAGGAAATTCTCTCCAGGAACTCAGGATGGTTAATGGATTGTTGTTAGAGCTGCCTTGGAGGCCTGAGGCCCAACTTAATGACTGTCCCAAACACAATCACAGCTCACTGGGAGCAATCCCAGTTAGTCATAGACCAAGTGTTGCAATGGTCCACACTGGTCACAGAATATTCCTGCTTCTGCCTAGTACGTGGGAATTCAAACAAGTTGCTTGGGGAGAAAGGGAAGTTCCAAAGTCAATGAGCAAATTTCATCATTCAAAATCACTCACAGGATTTTTCCTAGGCCAAAGTGCTGATTCTGGGTGTATTTCCCTTGGGATTGAGCAGGGAGCATGGGAATGCACATACTCTGTGATTGTACCTGCCCTTCACTGAGAGACAAAACAGGGACGGATTGCACCCAGCACGTTACTTTTAAAGAAATATAAAAGATATTAATTCTGACCTCAACCAGTTTCTTTTTCCTGTTGACATTGTTCTTTTGCAGTTTGTCAGGCTGAGGAGCAGCTCTGCTCACGGGTGGCCTGAAAAGAACAATTAAAAAATGAGACAATCTATATATTTGAAAGTAAAACACAACCTTCAAAACCACAGCATGTGTGAGCAGCAAATGGACAGTTGCCCCTGTATGAGCTTTTTTCAGAGCTGTACAATAAGCCGATTAAAATCCTGCACTTTTTGATAGAAAGAGCAGAAACATTGATGTAGACTTCACGAATGAGTGGCAGAACAAACAACCTTACACCATTCAAAAGACCCCAAACCATAATAATTTAAATCCATGGAAAAATCCTTGAATAGGAAATGATGGTAAATTGGTGTTTTCAGAAATGATCTGAAGTAATTTCTGCAGCTGGCAGTTGACCTCTGCCCAGCCTTGCTTGTTCTGAGAAACCTCATCCCAATACCTTCACATGGCTTCAATAAAATCTTCTCAAAATCATGTTAAAGATAAAATGGTTGCATTTAAATGCACAAGCCATTCATCCAAGGGAATCTGGGAGATTGAGGCCAGCAAAGTTTTTTTATATAATTAGAGTTGCTAAAAGTAGATAAAGAGACAAATGCAGAACACAGGTTGCGACAAAACCTGATGTGTGCAAATAGTCTGTAAGGCCAGATAACCTCTGCTGCTGCTGATCCTGCTGGGAAAAGAGGGACGGAGCTAAGGGGAGCACGTGGAAAGCACTCCCAGAGCTTATGATTCCAGAAAAATGTGACCTTGCTATTACATTCCACACGCTGTGGAATTTGTTCCTGCCCTGAGACTGTAACTACCAGTAATTCCCATTTTGCAAAAAATTATTGGAGAAGAATGAAATCCCTTTTGTGTGTAGGGAGCTACTTTTTCTGGAGCTGGATTTTTCGTGGAAGGTATTAAAGGCACAGTGGACAGAGCATAGTGGGGACTGAGCCCTGTGGGAATGAGCAGCAGGACAACCTGAGCTCTGAGACAGACGAAAGGCAGGAGGTATCCAGTCTAACCCACATCTCAAGCACAGCAAGGACCAATAAGCACATCAGCAGGTGACCCCATGACACAAAGAGAGTGAAAGAGTTACCTTGATCCCCTTGTAAGCAGCAAATAAAGCCAAGCAAGAAACTTAATAGAGTTTAGGAGTCACTTCTCAGCACAAGACTCATGCACAAGCACTTTCAGAGCACTGCAGTCATTCCTTGGGCACAACACATGCTATCCAAGCATGCCAGCAAGAACTAAAACAGAAACCAAAGAGTGCACAGACCCAGAAACATCACACCCGGCATCCCTGGGCAGACTCGGAGCTAAAGATCCTGCAAGATGGAGTGGAAAGGGAAGCTACATCCAAGCTTCCTGCACACTTTGCACCAGAGCAGAACAGGTATTTCATGGTTAGTTTATTTTCAGGACCGTGATAGGGAGGGAACTGGTAGGAAGTTGACAGTTTCCTAGGCAGTGCTGAGACTGCACACAATGGATGATTGTTCTCTATCCCAGTTCAGCTGCAATTTAGCCCACAATTGCTGTGAGGAGGCCTAGTCACTCCCAGGACAGCCTGTCCTACCTTGTCCTCAGAGAACAAGTACCTTTGCTTCCTCAGAGGGCGGTCACTCAAGTCCCCTGAGGCGACCCTGGGGGGAGCGGGACCGAGCAGCGGGGCTGTCACCAGCAGGGAAGGGGCAGAGAAAGTTATTACAAAACTTAATTGTCTAACAAAATAAATTCATTATTTCATCTCAGCCAGATTTATAAGGGCCTCTGAACTGGCACTTAGGAAAATAATTGTTTTCTTGTATGCTTTTTTCTGTTTTAGTGTTATTTTAAACTGGATCATTTCCACATTTCCTTACCTAGAAATATCAAAGTTTATGACAAGAGCAAGCCAAAATACTTCATGAAAGCAAGAGAACACTAGCACTGTGACATGCTTGGTAGTCACCAGATTGTAAGCATGAGGATTAATTTGGAGACACACACACAGATAACTTTTATAGATACCTACTCACAGCACACATAAACACAGATGTTGTGTGCATTCATATATACACAGCCATGTATATATACACACACGTGTGCATTCACTGCCTCATCACCATCTTAATAAAACAAATGGAAAGCAGCACATTTGAAACACTGTAAGAAGTCATTTCACTTTTAACAAGTCTGTGACTACATCTAGTTTGTTTTGACACAGAAGATGACACTGCCAAGACAAGAAATTTGCACTGTAGCAAATGACACCCCTTTGCCCTGTTGGACCTGTGCAACCTGCATGGCACATTCCCAGCAATCCAGGCCTCAGCTGGGCTCCCCATCAGTACTTACTTGACAATTCCCTGCCTCCAAAGGAAAGCAAGTTAAAACATAACACAAGCATTAACGGTTTCTTTGCAGCAATTTAAAAAACGTGCTTAGATTACGTTATGGCATGGAGGAGCTCCAGAAAAGATACGGCACAGTCAGATACTAGAGGGTTTCAGTTCTTTGGGTACTGTGAATACAGCAGAGAAGGTTTTTGTTACTCATGGCAATCTTGAGGATGTTTCACATGAGGACACGCAGTTGTCAGTCAGGGAGAGAAGTCCAGATCCAAACTGACAAAACCTCACCACCACCTTCATGCAGAAATGTGAAAAGATGTGAGTGAACATTTCCTCCAGCCATGGGGAGAGTGAAGCCAAAATCAGGGGTGGGGTGAACAGGCAGCACCAGGATGGAGAACAACAGACAGACACAGCAAGAGCTGGGCTGGGGGGAAAAGGGAATGGAGTTTTGGAAGACTGGGGTACCTTTGAGGTAAAAAAATTGAGGGGGAAAAAAAGCTAGATCTGTTTAGATGGAAAATAAAGGCCAAAAGAAAAGGCAGATCAAAAACTGTTATGATAAATTCTGTGGGAGGCAGATATAACCAACTCCTGTCTCCAGGTCACAGGCCAGAACTGCTGTCTGGTTGGAGATGCTGACTGCAGTGGGAATGAACTGGGGAGAACACAAACATTCTGCTCCAAGGCCAATAGGAACAGCATGGGAACTCCAGAAACAGTGTCATGTGAAAGAGACCAACAAAGTCTGGAGCAGGGACAGATGGACAGGAATGTCCTGCAGCCCGGAAGGTGACAGGCTGAACAAGCAGCAATGGAAAAAAGCTTCGGGCCCAAAAGCGAGACAGACATGGATTTACATGGCTGCAAACTGGAGAGGGAACACACTTGGATCTAGACAAACATGAGCAGGACTGCTCCTGAGAAAAGAAAGCAAGGTTCAAGGAGAGGTAAGGGTGGTAGGGTTGGGTTGGAGGACATAACAAAAATCCAAGGTTTGAAAAATATATTGTTCATTTCAGAAAAAATGCAAAAGCAGCTTTTAACTGTGCCCTTCACCAGTGACAGGAGGGGACTCCCAAGTGCCCCCAAACTGCTGCAAAACTCCTTGAGCTTTTCTTAATCCCTTCCCAGAGAAGGGATTAAAGGACGTTGTAAATTCTAAACCCTAGGATTTTCCCATCCCAACATACATAGGAGTTTTACAAACAACTTTTCCTGCTGTTACTTTTTTTTAACACTTTGTAGCTATCATAAGACAACAAAGAATAGGATTCAACATGAAAACACCCTGCTCTCAAATACAGCAGATCAAAGCAAAGCTCAAACAGAACTAGAGAGAAACATCACTAGTACATTATGTTTTCAAAGGACTGAAAAAGCCTTACACATGGTTACAATATTTATAACTTTACATGTATGCTGCTGCACTCTTTAAAATAAAATAAAAAAATAAAAAAATCCTGCAGGACATATGGTGGGGCCAGCTGTTGTCACAACCTGTCAGGGCAGCTGGTCACTGCATTCCCAGGTCATTCCAGCTCAGTGCCCAGTGAAACAAGCACTACAGCAATCAGTAAGGAGGGCAATCACTAGAATGAAACCTGAGGGCCTTTGTTCTGAACACCTTGGGAAGTTGTTCCCTAAACAGCTCCTATACCACAGACTGGCCCTGCTGTCCCTCACACCCTGGACACTCTGGACACACTGTCCCTCACACACTGAAAGAACAGAGCCTTTTCCATTCGTTTTGTTATTCCCTGCATAAGCTTCAGCATGTTTTGAAGCTGTATTGTGTAAATAAAAACACTGAACCGATCACATACAGCAGATCCTCCCTCTGCATGACAAAACATGAGAAACACAGCTTTTTCCATCAGCCCTGGACTACCTACTGCACAATAGCCCTGAGAAAAGCTGAGTATTTGACGTTACCCTCAGTGCAGAGAGCACTCAGGTTCAGAGAGAGAGAGGTGCTGGGAACGCATGGAAACGCTGGCATCCCTCAGTTCCACTCCCCCAAGTGTCACACAAATGCAGAAGGCCTTTGAGCTAGCTCTGTGCTGACCTGTGGGAGCAGTGAGATTGACTCTGAGTTCAACTGCTTGGCAGGGACTGACAAATACCAGTCACAATGTGTACAAGCCTTGGGGACAACTGGGATGAAGTCAGCAGGCTGTCAAATGCATTTAGGGTGCATTAACTTGACATAATGCTGTTGAGGAAGCAAAAGTGAGTATTCCAAATGATGCTCCTCATTCTCAGAGAGGGGCTTTCTGCTGGAATAAGCCCAAAGTTATTTTCTCCACCCCAAGGATGTGTTTTTTCAGACACATTTTGAATAGTTCCCACCTATACATAAATTCAACACAGATTCACACTCAGAGCTTTTGCACTGCACCCACAGACGTGTGCATGTAAAGGTGCAGGAACCAAGGCTGTAACCATATATCTAATAATTCACTTAATGGTGCAAAGGCTTGTGGGGGCTATTTTGGAAGCTTATATAAGTTAGCTCATGTTGTTTTAAAGAAATCAATAATTTAAAGAGTAACATTTGAAGAGAGAAAGTCCAACTTCTTTAACTTTTCATCTTTATCAGGACATATGATTACACATGAGGCAAACACCACGGTAGACCAGGCTCTGAGGTGGGTAATTCATGAAGAGTGAGACAAGCCAGGATGCAGAGAAAATGGAAAACCAGACAAACATGCTAATGCTGCTTCTTGTTTTCTACACATTCCACCTGCTTTGAAGGAGTTACCATCACCAGGTTCATGTGGAGTCATGCAAATTGAGCTAAAGGAGAGCTGCAGATGCAGGGGGTGTGTTAGGGGTTAGTAGGAGGCCAAATGCAAACAGTTTTTTGCCTTTGAGATTAGTAACATAAAGACAGTCATCAGCAAGCTCGTGTTACTTGTCATCATATAAATTCTTGGTTTAAATGGTCCCAGTTCAAAAACCGGCCCTTTTCTGAAACAGCACAATTCTTCTGTGACACATAGCAGAGCTTACAATTGTCCTGGATTGTCTGGGACAGTCCCACCAGTGGCCAGAGTGTCCCGAGGAGTGGGAGCGCCGCGCCAGGAGCTCCCACCCCGCGAGACGGCTCCTGCAGCCCCTCTCGAGGGCACCCCGCTCCTGACCACAGGCAAGGCAAGGGGTGCCAGCCACAGGGGCAGAAAGGGAGACAAGGATAAGGGTGGGTGGGGACGAGAGGAAGGAAGACATGGAAAGGGGGAAGAAGAAAATAACAAGGTCGGGGAGAGGAGAGAGAAACAACAATCAATTAATGATCTTAACCAAACGCACCAATACAACTGCAAGACACTTTAAAACTGTTCCTCTGCAGCTCTCCTGTCATTTCACCATCCTAAAGCTGTAGCTGCTGATGGAGACAGGAAATGTTTGATCCCCCCAAAAATACCAGACCATGATTTGATTCAAACCCTGCAAGTAAAATCTATCATGTAACTTCTACACTCCTCCAAGATATTTGCAGAATCATGATTGTTTTAATTACATTTGAGTTAGACAGGAAAAATAAATTTCATAAAGGGTTCTCATTTTCTTTTCTAAGGGAAATCATTATCATTACTCCTAAGTTTGTACTAATCACTGTATGGTTCAGCTCCCAACCCTACACTTGCAATCTTCTCAGGAGTCTCATCACAGTTCCTGAGATCAAATCCCTGAATTGAACAATGAATTGTTATTTCTAGAGAAATTATGTACATGGAGGTTTTCAGATTCACCACTTTCTATTTGAGAAGCACAGAGTCCTGCAAGCTTATTCCAGCAAACAGAAAGATTAAACAGATGGATGTGCCACATAGCACCTTTGAAGCTTGTTTGATTATATAAGCTGGAAAGTAACTTCAGCAACCGTTTACCCTCTAAATATGGTTATTAAAAGAAAAAACCCCACTGAGCTCCAAGTCATTGCCCCCAAGGAGCAGCTCACAGAAGCAGCCCCAGCTATTCCTACTTCTTGCTTAAACCAGAAACTTGCTTTTTCTCTTTTTTTTTATTCCATTTCCTTAATTTAAACTTGCTTAATTATGAGTTTCTTCTCACTACAACTTCACGATTTTTCCTTTCTCAAAGCCACAATAAAAATACAGCAAGAGGGACACTTCAAGACCCTCACTAGATGTTGCAGTGAAGTGGGCCAGCAGTTTTCCAGGCCTTGGGACTTACTCACAGCTTCTGTTCTAAGCAGCCTTCCAGCTTGTCCCATAGTTTTCAACATGTGGACAGTAAGGGACAGCAAGTTAACCAATGCCAGAATATTCAGTGCACAATCACTGTGGTCTTCAGACAGATATATGGCACAATCACAAAGGGAAAGATCTGGAATATTTCCCCCAGAAAAACTTCCTCCTCCAAAGCCTACCAGGTTTCTCCACATACCTGCCTGAAAGAGAATGGAACACATCCTCTGGGTTCCTTTCTTCAAACCTGGAGGGGCTGGGAGAGCTGCTTCAGCTGTACCTTTGGCAGAAAATCTAAAGCTTTGGGAGCTGCCTTCAATAGTCCTTGTTGCCTTTTCACTCAGCCCTGTGTGCAGAGATTTCAAGACTCCACAGTCTCAAGGTCTGCTGACTTGGGCCTTAGATTTCCCTGAATGTTTAGGATTTCCCTCAACACAGACAGCTGAGTACTTGCAGACTTTCACCTGGATTGATCAAGTGTCACATCGGACCCTTGGAGGTGCAAAGAAAAGTCAGGCCAGGGATTTCAGAAGTTTGTCATGGGCAGACAAACCCTTTTTCAGCTGCTACATTCTTTTGTGTTCTCAGAAAATATGGATTTTGGCAGAGCTACAAAGCTTGCCTCATATTTCATACATCTTCTGAGAGAAGTCAGCTTTAGCCCAAGGCATTCAACGGGGAGTGCCAAGATTCTGCAGGAATTGTGCCCATATTGTCCCACTGTGACCAGGAATTGCAGTCTTGCAGTAGCCAACACATGAATCCTGTCTTACTGCACTCAAACCCCAGCACCTTTCACAGCTTAAGGCCCTATTCAATCACAACACCCTCAGAAAGCAGTTTTGCTGACATTTTGCCATAAAGTTACCATTTCTGATTATTTCCCCATAAATCCTCACTATTTATATTAATCTCTTGAAGAAAGGAAAGTGAATTGATCTTTGCTTAACAAGTGACATATGAAAATTATGAGATTTGTTGTCAAATTGATCAAAACAGCAAATTCCAGATACCAAAGGTGTGATTGTACTGAAGCCTCTGTAATTTAAAAAGAAGATAAAAATGTGCACAAGAACTGTGACTCTCAAACAGAAAAGTGGGAAGGACAGCGACAGGGGTTTATTTTTAACCTAGATTAAAATGAAGTACAAAACTGTTGATAACACAGAGACAGTAAGAAGAAAAAAAGACAGGAGAATGTTAAGGCCTTGCTTTCTACTCTCCTCAGTCCAGAGCTTGGGGGTATAACATGGGATGGGTTATTCCCTTGGGATGCTATTTTCATGTGCAGCCATTGTGAAGGGACTACTCTAGAAGTCAGGGGCAACCTCATTGCAGAGGAGGTGCCTCCCCATTTCACCAGCCACCAACAGAGTGGGAGATGTGGAAACACTGGAGCAGCTTCCCCAGGGCTTCATGGTGCTGGATAAACAGGGCCTGCTCTCCATGAGAGGGGCTGAGGATGGGGACAGGCTCCAGAGCCTGTGCCACCACACAGTACAGTCATAGATGCAGAGAAGGGAAGCTTTCCAGGGACATGAAGGGGCACTTTCACTCCTGGACTGGAAATGGTGCTGAAAAGCTGTGCAAGACACTGACGCTCTTGCTGAAATCATCAGTAATTAATGAGTACAAGACATCTTTAAGCCCAGCTTAATCTATCAATTAAACTCACTCTACAGTTGCTTTTGCATCATCACAGCAGAATAAAACAGCTGGACAGTACAAGGGTTTCTGGTGCAAAATATCTGTACCAATGCCATTCCTGTAACAATTTAGCAATTCACCAAAAAAAAAGGAAAAAAGTCCTTTATTTAACTCAATTTGCAAACATTTATGTTTACCAGATGATACACTATGCCTTTTTGTAGAAAAATGAAGGAACAAATTCTTTATTTGAGGAAAATATATATTCTTAAAAGAAAGGAAAAAGATAAGGTTATGGTCCAACATTTTATTGTAGAAATCACGGATCCTCCTCCTGCACAGTATTGTTAAAACATTGTGATGAAAAAAATGGGTGCAACATTTTCCTTCTTATGGTTCATACCCCACATTTCACACCCAATTCTCCTGTTTTGCACATTTACCGAGCAAAAATGATTAAATACTTTCTCTTCAAGATGTTCAGCTTGGCATTCTTTGAGAGCTTTAAAGACAGAAAATTATTTTTCCAAGGCCTACATGAGATTAGGAAGTATTATTAACTCCATTTTGTCTCTTGCAATAACAGAACTAAGCTGAAATTCTTTCTGTGGATTAACTCATAGCAGTCCTTTGTGTCAGCATCCAGTGGAGGGCAAAAGCAGGGAAACGCCTGATAAAAGAATGATAATTTCTAAGAAAATATCCTACCAAAAGAGACAAAATGGATTCACAGCTGAGTCACCAGCTGGATTCACAGGTAGGGATTTACTGCTCCAGATTTTGAGGGGGAATGTAATTTACTGGTTATAGATACTCCTGTTCTGTCCCATCAGATTTTACTACCCCCTCCTTTAGGTCTGTGTTTCACTGGACTCACTCTCTGTTCTTAGCTCTTACCTCTTTTCTTTGCTCTCCGCTCCAATACTGTTCCCTTTACAGCTAATTTTTTTTAGAATATTTCAGCCTAAGGCCAGCATGTGCCATGGGAAATTCCAGCTTTAACAGTGACAACCCAACACAATTACAAGCAACTGAAAATCTTTTAATAAATGCACCACCCAAAGCCTTAACCACAAAATATTTACAAGCTTACCACAAGTGCTCTGCTGCAGACACACACTGGTTAGGAGAGAATATAAATGCTCATGTGAATGGCAAAAGAGAACACAACACTCAGAGATGTGTCATATGCATGTATTTTTCTCCATCAAGTTAACGTGCTGTACTCTGTGAACACCATTTTAAATGTTATCTGGCGAATTTTAAAATTCCTGTCTCATTTCTAAGGACTAATTTAAGTTGAACGAAAAGAGATGCAAAAGGGCACACTTGGAAGTAAAAGCCTTTGTGGGACATACCTCTCTTCCACAGAAACTTCCTTCAGCTGCTGATGGGGCTTTGTGCCTTCCATTTCTCGGATGCTCACTGCATAGATCTTAGTGGTGTAGTCAATTGCTTTTTCTCTTGCAACATCACTATCATAACCTTAGAAAAATAAAACATAGAATAAAACAAACTACCCTTGTTTCATAGTGGGACAGTAGAAGACAATAAGATCTGCAACAATGAAAGGAAGGAAACAAATCCTATCAAGCTCTCCTTACACTGAAATTTAGCATAGCAAAGCTTCAAGTAAAATGCCTGTGTGAATCTCTGATTCAGGCAAGGAAGACTGAATTAAATCCTCCTTACCTCCATCTTCTTCTGCATCTGTGTCTGATTCTTCACTGTCCACCAGCTTGCTCTCCTGGATGCCCAGGAACTCTCTGGTCCAGATCATGAGCGCGGTGTCGGCGCCACCGACGGTGAGGAGCACGGAGTCGTTGTGCAGCCACTGCACATTGGTCACCTGGGCACTGTGCCCCACGTACTTCTTGAACCTGGCATGTTGGCCCTGCAACACAGAGAATCCCCAGTTGGCAGCCTGGCACCCAAGAACAGCGCCTTTCTTCTTTTCCTTTCCCATCACTGCAATAAACACATTTCTTACCTTCACTGGGTAGGAAAAGAGCTTCACAAACCCAAAATCATCTCCTGTGGCCAAGAGGGTTCTGTCCTTTGTGAGACTGGCTGCGTTGACAACAGTGACATCACTGTGCATGGGCCAGATTCCCTCACAGGTGGGACCAAGCACACATGTCCAGGTGTCCCATTCAATCTTCTCTATCTGCAAGCAAAATTCCCCCAAAGAAAGCTTCTTACTTTAAACATACCAAATACACACTAGGTTCATATGTATAGTTTTCTATGTTTGACATTAATTTTTATTTTAATACTTTTAGTTCTTAAGAAACCAAACTGTTCCAGCTTATTAATACAAATTGAGTATCTTCATCAAAAGGCTTAACACTCCAAACATTTCCATTTTTCCAAGGCAGAGCATGATTTGGATACAAATCTCCCTGAAGATTTTCTGAGGTGCTAAACATTGGCAATTTTGTAGTCATGTAGAATTACTTGTCACAAATAATTAATCAGCTTCATGAAAAGCCAGGTCCTGCTGTTTGAAGGTGGTTTATAGCCCATATGCAACTGGTTACACAGAAAACAGGTGGCTTTGAGAAGGGGATTATGGCAAATGGCTGCTAATAAATAAAAAATCATAAATTTAGAAATACAAGCAGAAACCTGCAAATTCTGCCATTTACAAATGCTAGGAATGACACTCAAATTCCCAAATAGTTCTAATTCTAACCATTGCAAATAAAGCATTATAAAATGAAAAAGAATACACCATTTGAAGACAATTCTTAAAAATAATTTTCACAGTGAAAATAATCCAACCCACAATTCATACCTCAGCAATTCTTATAATATGTCTTTTCCCCCTTGGTGCTTCAAAAAATAGTTGTTCTCTGGCACCAGAATTGACTTGCAATAATTTTCCTGGATACAAAAGGAGAGTTTGTTATGAATCTTAATAATTATTATGATTATTAAGAACTTTCTTTTGATTGAGTGAAGAGATTTCTGGAGCTAAATTAAGAAGTTTTCCTCTAGAGAGTTATTCATAGCCAAAGTAACACAGATGCTTAAAGTTACTCTTGTAAGGGTTCTATACCCTGATTCAATGCATAAGTAATATTTTAAATATCATACAATATCCTTAAGAAGTTGCCGTTGCACAGCAAATCAGTATCTGCTGATAGTGAATATTTTGCTTGGATTTCACCATCACACTAATGGAAGTCAAAAATAAATGCATGTGCTATTAATTTTTCTAATAATTTTACAAGGCAGCTTTGCCAAAAGTGGAACCTTTGCCAGCTCCCATCCCTTCTGCATTGCTCCATTGGCAGAGCCAGCTCCACTCTGAGCTGTCCTGGGATGGGAAGTTTGCTGTGCCCATGGAGATGCTCTGGTGTTGCTGCCACTGGCTCACACCATGTTTTGGGGCTGGCCAACAGCAGGGACAGAGCTCAAGCACACAGGTGGTCCCACACAGATCACATCTGCTCTGGGAAGGCTCACTGGCATGAGCTCATTATGGATCCTGCTGGACTTAATTAGCTGGGATCATCAAGCTCTAGCTTCTTGCAGGGATTGCCATGCAGAGCTCAGCTAGGCAAGGAAATCTCATAGCAACAAATGTAATTGCACTGGATCCATAGAGTGCTCCATGGGGAAAAAGCATTTGCATCATGTGCAGTGGTTGATGTCAATAACTGGAGTGGAACAGTTTCATGATATTCCATTTTATGGGCATTTCCAGTCTATCTCTGGCCAGCACTTTACCTCTGGAGTCCCAGTCAATGTGGGTGATGTAGCTGGAGGCACCTTTGCAAATGCCAACCCTTTTGCTGGTAAGGACGTTGTAAATATCTACAAAGTTATCGTGGGAAGCCACAGCCAGGTACTTTCCTGATTCTGTAAGGAGGAGACACCAAGGTTATTAAGGGGTAAATCTTCTAACTGATACTGGCGTGATTTTCACCACTGTAGTAAATTCACCAGGCAGGGGTGGGCCTGTTATAGTGCAGCACACAGTCACATGGAATTGTAAATTATTTAATGCATGGAGCACACTCAAAGCCAATCTTCCTTTGAAACATTCAACCTTGCCTAGACAAGAGAAACAAACTGCAAGACAAACACTCCTCTTCCACCTTATACTCTGGTTGTACCTCGTGAAAACTTTATATCCGAGATCATCTCCTTCCTGTGGTGGAAAGAGACCATGTCCTCCACAGTGTCAGCGTTCACCACCAGAAAACTGCCGTCATTCAGCCCGACCGCAAGGGCTTTCCCGTCGGGAGAAAAGGCACAGCAGCGCCCGCCTGCGAAAGCACATGGAAATGAGCCTGTCGAAGTTTAAAAGCTGGGACTGAGAAAACCATCAATGAACTGCAACTGAAAGGTTTCTACATCAAGTGTGTAGTTTTAAAATGGATTTGTTGTGTCTTGAAAAAGATATGTTACAGAAGGATATGATGGATGTTTTGTTACAGGGTGCTCTGGAGTTGACAGCGATGATTGAAACAGATTTATGTGCAAATACCAGCCTTCAACCACATTCTAAACACACCAATGACAGAAATAAAGCAAAAAACCCCCACCCAAAACACATACAGAAAGGAAATCTGGATGGAAAATTCAAAGATTCTTTAAGGGCAGTGTACCTCTGCCTCAGCATTATTCCTGACCATACTCTCCTATAGCTATCCTCATCTATCCCCAAGTTCACCTCTCCCAAACATTTAACTCTGTTTTCCCCCAGCCAGTTAACGGTTCCTATGCTCCAGATCTGTCACTGAAAATGAAGAATTTAAAATTTCCTGAGGGATATCAATGAA
Organism: Peucedramus taeniatus; assembly: GCA_013400575.1. Classification (NCBI taxonomy): domain Eukaryota; kingdom Metazoa; phylum Chordata; class Aves; order Passeriformes; family Fringillidae; genus Peucedramus; species Peucedramus taeniatus. The sequence goes on from WBNO01004517.1 coordinate 907,569, forward strand.
TTAATAAAATAAGAGTGATTTTGAGAAGGCAGTATTTCAACATAGCTTATCTAATTTTATACAGAGGAGAGGAGAAGTGTTAATTTTAGAGAAGTTGGTTTAACAGGTAAAGCTCTTATTGACAGCAAAAGGTGACTGTGCTCAACATGCAGGAAATTGTACTTTTGTCTTTATAAGGAAATTCTTTTATGTCAGCAACATACTGGCCTTAAGTATTCCTAGGGAAGAAAGTGATTCTGAGGTCAACTCGTTCCTCTTGAAACTGAGGGGAAAGAGACTGAATTTCATTTTATTATTATTCATTACAATAGATTACAGTCCTTTTTCTTCCTTCCCTTTGCACTGACTTGACAGATGCCAAAGACAATTTATTTCCTGTGCTCCCAATTTCTTAATGATTGTGTCCTTTGCCTATCCAATTAATGCCTGTGATGGGCCCCGAAAGCAGAGAGGGAGCTGTTCCAGAAGCAGAGGATCCATGGCTGCCCCCAGGCCTGGCCAAGGCAGAGTTACCTTTTTTGAGCTTCCTCACTGCCAGCATGCGGTGCTGTGACGAGAGTTCCCAGATGCGCAGGGTTTTGTCATCGCTCACAGTGGCGCACACGGGTAGGAGAGGATGAGCTGCCAAGCCCCACACTTCTCCTTCCATATGGCCCTGGAGGAAAGCATTCCATACAAGAGGAAATATTGCCTGTGGGGCTGTGTAATAGGTTCTAACCTTGCCCTGCCTCATTTTGCAAGTCCTAGGCAGTAAAGTCTTCACCATCTCCTCTCTCCAAAGCTTTCCACATTCCACAAGATGTGAACGTTTGCTCTGCCTCCCTCAACAAATGTCTAAAACACTCTTCCATACTCCCATCCACTATTACTGGCTGTAATTCCTGTTTTTTCCAATATTCTCCTTTCCAAACCTGAGATTAATAGGGAACAGTTACACCCCAAACAGGACTTTATCCTGAAATCCTAATACTGGTTAATCCTCAAAGTTTATGTCCTTCTTTAGATCCTTGTTTGCCCAAAAAACACATAATACTTTGTTTTAATCTTGCCTCAGATTCTCAGTTTTCCAATTTGTTAATCACTCTTCCTGCTTTTTTCCAGCTTTCCTTCAGCTTCCATACAGTTTGCTGGGACTGCATATCAAGGTTAAATAATTTCTTGCTGCTCTCAATCTGCATTAGTGAATGAGTTCAGTGTTTTATAAAACACAACCTCACACATCTTGGATAGTAAGGCAGTCATGCAGGCAAGACAAATTTGAAGGATTACTTCATGTGATCAAAATTTACTGAAAAAAGAATCCCAAAGGACCAGCATTTCTGTAAAAATACAGGAAAGTTTGCAATGGGAGATCCATACAGTACCTGAACAAGCAGAGTCATAGGCCCACTTTTATCAATTTCAAGTATTTCTCCATTTTTAGTTCCTACCAGGATGTGCCCATGTCCCAGGCTGATGGCTCGGATGGAGGGGTTGTCTTCTAAAAGTAAACCTGAAGAACGCAAGATTTTTTTTTTACTTTTTCATATCACTTGCAGTTTATATATAATTCAAATCTGTTCAAAATCATGAATATGAGATAAAATTGCCTGATCAGACTGCCAGATAATCCATTGATTCCTTACTAATACAGGGAGGGGAGTTTGTCGGTACTATGGCAATATAATGACTGATATTTTATGGCTTTAACAGTGACAGGGTCTGAGGGGCTCAGGAGTTCCAGCACCTTGGACTAATTCTGTGATTACCTATGAATATCCCTTTCCAGACTTCCACACTGAGGCCTGAGGAATTTAACAGGTCTTTCCACATCACAGGGCCTCTGCTCTCACCACAGGGAATGTGGCCAGCCAAGGAAAGTGGATTGACTTTGGAACTGCCAAACTCAAAGCTGGGGACATTTCTCCTTAAAATCATTTCACCAATGAAAACAAAGCTCAATGTCATGAAGTAGAGGAGGGAATAGCAGAACAAACTATAAATGACAAGGAATACACGAAATACATCTTACATGGATCAACCCAGAACATTCCAGCACAGAGTAAGCAGTGTGTTGCTGTTCCCTTTGGCTTCTGGTAGATTTGACACCCAGTCCAAACCCTTTTACTACCATTTACCACCCTCCATGCACAGTCTCCTTACTGAAACACACTGAAAACCAATACCTTTAGAACTAGCAGAGAGCGCTGCTCTTTTAATAGCATATGTCTTCAGACATCTCTCAAACATATCATCCCAAAGGGCCACAATTCCATCTTTTCCACCCGTTACAAAGCCCTGCACAATCACAGAAGGAGAACACACACAGATGTCAGCACTCATGGGAGAGATTCAAAAGGACATGTCCAAAGGCACAATAAAGTCTCCCCTGCCTTTTATTCATGTGCCAAACTAAAAATACTAGAGTCTGTACTTATGAGAGGAAAAATTCAAGTGGACAAGATTTAGAGTTGCTTTTCTAGGGTTATAAAGATTTGCAACCATGTGGAGCACACACTGTTGTAAGCAGGAATGCTGGACCAGGACATTTGCCTGCATGTGGAAACAAGCGATGGAAAAATGTGTTTTACCCTTAGAAGAGGCAGTAGTTGGCAAAAACAGCTTCTCAAGTTATTCCAAATTCAATTGACTTAACAGATGCTTCAACCCAAGTTCTAATAATGCATCAGGGACCAATTCTCGCATTAATTCCCTGGGTAGATTATCTGGGCCAAGCGAATGCAGAAGAGCATAAATAACTAACGAATAAAAATCTAAGTGAAGAGGATGTTCAGTGCCAAGATCAAACAGAAAAATTGATAGGAAAGCTGTGAACAATCAATTAGGGCCAGAAAGGATTGAGCCACAGGGATCTTAATTGACCTTGAAATATAAAAATGTTAATAGCTAACATTCTTCTCATCCCTTACTTCTACAGTTGAAACCATAACCTCAGAAGGGATATTCCATTATCAACATTATCTTCAAATTGCCAGGGGCAAAACTTTGTCTTAAGCTCATTTGTGTGATGCAAATATTTTGCCATAATTTCTTGCATAGATGTATTGATGCAACTGAAAGACAATTCTTTTGTTATCTGGAATAGTTAACTCAAAACCCAAAACCTTTGGATATCTAAAGTCTTGACTAAGACACAACAATAACATTATTAAAAGATCATGTTTCATATTTTGGAAATTGATAATGCATTAGTATTTCTGGGATCAGGTTGAAGAGGCAATGAATGTTACTCATTACTCTCCTATGGTTTACACAAACATGAAAACCACACTCCTGAGCAGAGTGAGAAATAAATTCTGAATTTTTAGAGGTCAGAAAGCTGTTGGTCAGCACATGGAACAGGGTGCTTACAAATCCAGGTCTATCAAATAACAGAACTCATTCCTATTGGCTTTGTTTAATCACAAATACCTCTAAAATCCATTAGTGCAACAAAAATCAAGGTGAAGGAAGGTGACGGATACCTTGTCCAGTGCATGCATGGCAAACACAGGTCCATCATGGGCCTTCACTGTCCTCAGCAGCAGGGTCTCCTTCCAGATGTAGATGTCCCCAGTGGCAGCCCCAGAGAACACCAACTCCTCCACGCGCCCATACGAGACGCTCATCATGGTCTCCAGTTTCCCCACGCTCCCAAATGTGCCCCGTTTGGAGGTGAAGCCTCCACCTGCAAGAGCAGCACAAGACTTGTTCTGTTTGGGCTCCTAGCCACAGGGTGTAAAGGACAAATGTTTGACCCTAAGATCTCCTCTTGCTGCCTAATAATGGAAATGCAGAAATCAGCACACAAGGGAGAAGTACAATCAAAGAAAGTGAACCTAGCAATGACAGCTCTGGAGCAGATCAGTCTCAGGTTTTCAGGCTGTCTTCCCAAGCAAGAGATAAATTTGGTGAGGAATCGTGCAAAAACAACTACCGCAATGTCTGGCAGGATGTTTTTTGCTCACAGCAGCTTCTGCCATGCTGCTTCTCTGTAGAGGTGACCACAACTGGAAGACTGGTTTAGTTGTCCCCTGCCATCCAGAGCTTTTGGCAGCAGTTTCACAGAATAAATGGCAGGGTTTGCTCCTCCTCTGGTTGTCAGAAAACCAAATCACCACAGCCTTGCTTTGGGTCAGAAAGCAGAAGCAGCCATAAGACTTGTGAACCAATGCTTAGACAAAAGTACACATAAAATTACAAAATATCATCTGCATAAGTAGCCTTGTGTCAAGGCACTGTGGGCTTCACAGCTGACAGCACATTAAGTCCCCACTTCCTTGAGCAAATCTGAATTAAAAAGACACCATTTTTATTGCAGAGACTATTCTTGGAGTAAGATGCTGCTTAATGCACACATTCCCACCAGGGAATTTGGCAAACAGCAATGCAAGTCTATGTAATCTCTGCAAACATAACCTAAAGACTAAAAAAAGCAGAAAAAAAAAATCATTGATCTGAGAGCACCTGGACCACTTGAATGCTTAAATTATGGTATGAATTATAGGAAGCTCTTAATATTACCTAATTTTGAGTTGTTCTGAGTACTTGTGTCATGTGTACACAACTAAAAAGTCAAGAAGAGCAAAAAATCCAGTCCTGAATAAAAAATATCCTCAATCAGAACCTGATTTTCTGGGAGCCAAGGATGATTGCTTAGGAGAATGCCTTAATGTTATGATTAGAATATAAACACAATTAACTGTAAATTCTTTCCAAGAAGGAAGAAATATTGTGACATTTGCTGACTCAGAGGTGGGTTTTAACCCCTTTAATATTTTTGGTAACCAGAAATGTGCTTAATGAATAAAACAAATTCTTAAACTGGGAATATGATGTTCCTGTATTAAAAATATCCACAAATTCTCATGTTAATCAAATATAAAATATTCAATACAATACCTGTTTGCTGCCAAAATTTGATGTGCTTCATCCCAACTGTGACTAGTCTGTCCACATGATGTGGATTACACTTCACTACAAATATTTTATCTTTATGGCCCCTGCAACAGAGGTAGACATTTTAAAAGTTTGGCAAGAGATGACTTAAAATTTCAAACTAAATAAATCATTGATATAAATCATTTCCCCATCTAAGAAAAAGTTGAGAGCTGTATTTCTAATCTGCAAGGGCTTAGTTCTGGGAGTTTGCCCCATGGAGCTGGCAGGAAGAATTTAAGCATACACCATGTGGGGACTACAGAAATGTGGGGAATAAAAATCCTCTCCCACTGAATTTCAGTTCATTTAAGTCACAACAAAGAAGCAGGCAATAAAGGTCAAGGCAGTTAAGAGAAGACATAAAGGTCAACCTAAGTATTTAAATGGATGAGAACTCAATAAATATTAAAATATATTGACAGGAAAAATAAGGAAGTGTTTAATCTGTGGGCTTCAAGATGGAAAATAAAATGACGAATTATAAAATTAAGTGTAGGAAGCAGTTCACTCAGCAGCACATTCACCTCAGGGTTTAGTTCTTGGGTAATTGAAGTTATGCTTGTTGATGTATTTATGAGAATTTACAAGCTTGGGTCTTATCATAGCAAAAAAATATTCCCAGGTGTAAAGCATTAATTATATCTATGTCAGTGTTTTATAAACCCCACAAAGCAGGAAGCACAAGTTTTTCACTATACTGATACAGATACTATATCTGCAGGTTTTGTGTTAGGATTAAGTCACTTTTTCCTGACGGGCTCAGCAGATCTAGAAAATCACGTGGTTCTGAAACCCCTCTCAGGGTCAGTATTCCCTTTTAGTGGATCAGTCTGGATGCAAACCAGTCCTGGCCACCTTTGACATCTGCAGCACATCATCCTGCAGTGCAGAGGTGTTTGGCTCCAACTTACTCAACAAGATTTTAATGGAATTAGACAGGAGCTAGGAGAGCCAGGACAGGGAAACAAGCTGCATAATTAAGCTCTGAAACAATTAAAGCAAATAAATAAGAGTGTTCTTAATGTTGCAAACAAAACAAAACAAAAAAAAAAAA
>WBNO01004517.1:913553-937899 GCA_013400575.1 Peucedramus taeniatus
AAACCCAAAACCCTGAGAAGTCATGCTGAAATAAATCAGCCTAGAAAGATTAAGCAAAAAGAACATTCACAAAAAGTAAATATAACTGCAGAATAAACATAATGACTGTCTGTATATGGTGAATGGATACCCATTTTCAGGTTTATATGGGTCCATATGATTGTAAGGAGAAGTTATTTCATTCTTGTATGCAGTGGCCACATGAGGGCTTTTGTACCTCTGTCTCTGTCCTCCTGTGCTCACCAGAACAGGGGACTGGCCTTTAGGCACTGCTAAAATCTAAACAATGGTTTAAACCGGAACATTTTAGAAGATACATTCATTTTTCTGCTCTCTGTGAGGACCCTGCATATTTTCAAGGTAACAGATTAGCAAAACCAGATCCATTGGGTACATGCAGCATTACATGGTGAAAAGAACCCAAGTGCTCCATGTTTTATTTGTCCTGGGAGCACCAGCAGCCAAGTAGTGGCACAGCTCATCATGATCTTGTTTTTAAAAGCTTAAAGGTCAGCGTGGGAATATATAAAGTATTTCTTTGCTTGCGAGTCAAGCACAATCTGTCTGGGGATAGCAGAACTGGGATTGCAAAGCCCAGGAAAATGTCACATTTTACAACACAGCCAGGGCTGTTGCTAAGCAAAGCCTCCAGCACAGATTTTAGACAGGATTTAAACCCTCTTTGCCTAATAAACTGGGTGTCTGAGATGAAATTGTATAGCTAACAGACTGGTACACACACATGGAGTAAAACACTGATTTCTTCAGTAATGGTCCACTACTAACAAAGAGTGCTGCCACCAGAAAACCTCATTTCTTCTGCAACATGTCACCATATAGTAATTAAAGTAAATTACCTTTCACGGGCGCTTTTTTGCAGCTATACTAACAATTTCTAGTGAGCAATGCTACGTTACATGATTGCAGAGAGCATATGGAATTCTCTCCTTGCCTTTCTGGTATATGCACCCACACTCACAGGAATTCTGCTCAATCCTAGTGACCAGGGGCACACTTGCTTTGTCCAAGGCTGAGATAGAAACCAGGTTCTCAAACAATTTGATTCTCCTACACTGAACAACTATTGTTGCAATCCAATACTTGAGTGTAAAATAGCAAACATGTAACTTCAATCCAATTCTCTTCCCAGCACTGGTCCCTTCAAGAAAGTGCAAATGACTCTTCACTGTCAGGTTATTAGCTGAGCTTTCAGTTGGCAATTGAAAGAGCAAATGGCTCAGAAAAAGCTGGCTCAGAAGAAAGGCTGGATCAGCAGTGCTTGAAAAATATATATACAGATTAGAGGGAACTCTTCTTTCTTTTTAGAAAGTGATCTGGTTATTGATGGAAGCCAGCACATCATCAAACACATAAAGGAAATGACACTTCTGGTGACAGGACACAAAACTGGAAGAAAATATTAAACTTCACAAGAAAAGCCTGAAAAAAACTACTGTGCCAATGTGCCTCTCCCAACAGAAAGGATAAGGAACTCCTGGCAGAAATAGTTCACACGATTTCCAAACACTGGGCAGGATTTTAATCTGGGTATGTTGCTCTGAAATACCATTCTGTTTTCAAAGGGGAGTTCTGCTTTATTTCTTTGTTCACAGGAAAAATGTGAACGATGCTATTCAGAAAAAAAGTAATCAGAGGGGATTTTAAACTGTGGCTATCTTTACCTGGTCGTTGCCAGCTTTTCTCCCTTCTTCCAGTCCCAGAACACAATGGCATGGTTATCATCCAGCCCAACAGATGCCAAACATTTCCCATCAGCTGTACAGAAGCAATACTGAGTGTTAAAGGTGCTAAGGCTTTAGCTGAAAATGTAACAGGCAATGAACACAACAATCACATTGAAAACTGAATTTCTAATTATGTATTATAAATGTAGCAAAAAACCCCCCAAATTAATAGTTCAAGAAATTGGAGTTCAGATCTTTCCCAAAGGCAGACACAAAACATTCCGATATGTAAATACAAGGAAAATAGGGAGGATCAAACAAGGCAATGAAATTCAATTTCATAAAGCTCAAGCACTCTAAATTCACATTGCACTTTATTTGAAATATTTCTGAGATGGTGCTTCTTTTTTTTGCTTGAAATGGTGCAGAGATTTACTAGTGTATGAAATGTTCATAGGCAGGGTGATGAAACTATAAATATGATATAAAATTTTAAGGCTAAAAATAACTGCTGGCTATCTTTGCTTTCACTGCAGGAGAGACACAGCAGGACTGATAATGAGAGGAAGGAAAGCCAGAAGAGAAAATCATCCATAATTCAACAGTACCCAGGCACTCTTGCTACATCTATAAAATAATGATAAAAACAACGATCTCTAACAAAGTTTTAGAGACACAAGCTTCTGTCCTGAAATTCTAAAAAGTTTATAAAACTAAGCCATGATTATTGAAGTTAATGATAAGACAATATATAGGGTGTAGGAACTGATCACCTGCTTGTTTTTTTTTTTTTTTTGCAGAAAAGTCAAGTTGGAGGAAGCAGAGCTGGGTAGAAACTGAACAAGAGCATTGATCTGGGAATGTGCTTCTCATAGAAATGAATGATGTGAAGGACTCTGGGCTTGGGCATATTTGACTTCAAGAAGAAAAAGAGAGTCACTGGTATAAATTACACCATCAGAACTACTCCAGAGTTCATAGGGCTGAGTAAGTTCTTACAGACTTTAATGACTGAGTCCTACTAGAAGCAAGTCAAGAAGTAGAAGGGGAATTTAAGAATCAGTAAGAAAGAAACAGGACCAAGTGGAAGAAGCAGAATAAGGTAAGAAGAAATGAAATTAAAATATAGGACAAGGAACCAAAACTGAGTTTATTTAAAAAATCCCCAAACAACAAAACAATTTAAATTTTATTCACTTGAAACAAGAGGTTTATGCACTAATATGAACTATACCCTCCAAACAATATCCCAAGGTATAAATGTTAAATTAGCCACCAGAGGGCACAACCAAACATTGCAGGAATGAAATTATCCTCTTGGAATCACAGTGTCATGAGAAGGGTTGTACAAGAAGGATCCCGTTTTCAGAAATGGGCAGCAGCTGATGTTTTAGAGAGGGAGTGAGGGCAGAGAGAACTGGGGGAAAAGAGTCAGCTACTGTATCAACTACAGCCAGAAAAGTTTGGGAGCTCCAGGTTTCTATCTTTAAGCTCCAAATAGTGTGATCTGAACCTAATTTTGAAACCTCTGTTATTAAGACAAAGCAAATCCCCTACACATAGGGCAGTGCAGCTTCTGATCCTGCAGGGAGGTGCACATTTGCTCAGCTCTCTGTCCCTGTCTATGCCAAGAATCCCGACTAAAGCCAGTTAGGAATGCCGTGTGTGTATTATTCTCGGGATCAGGTCCTAAAGCAACACTGTAATGTTGAGTAGTTGCTACTTTTTAAAAGGCATTCAGTATTTTTTTACAGATTTATGCCCACAGAATATTTGGCCAGTTTATTCTTTACCGGTACATGGATTCTAAGATCCAGAATATTCCTACTTGGACAGTCATTACTTGGTGTTAAAAATGCAAACCACAAAGTATTTTCAAATATAGGAATGTTTGTTCAATTAAGGATTTTAACAAGCAATTTTTTTACATCTATGCACACTATTTAATATCAGTTAAATCATCCTTATCCATTTTTCCTCCTTCTGGCGCTTTATCTCCTTTCAGAGTGAGCTTACATACCACAGTGGGTCAGCAATTTCACATTTGAATTCCACCTCTTGGATGAACACCAGGGCTCCTCTCCTGATAGTGGAATATGACTGAGTTCCACAGATTTATCTTTGTGGAAGTCAAACTTCTTTGGTATAGTCTTGTCTTACAAATGTGATCTACATACTAATGAATTCTTACCACATTTCTGGAGAGCAGAATATGAAATAAGCTATGTTTAATTGAAAAAAAAAAATCAGATCAAGTAGAGGATAGTTCAGATAAAGTAATCTCTTTATTTTTTTAACAGAAGAAGGGAGAATGAATTTTCAAGCTCTTTTATGGAGATACAGAAGTATTTAAGTCCCCATCATATGCATGATATTCCTCAGTGCTGCACACAGGAATTATCCCTTAAAAACTGAGACAGCTTAGGGCAGCCAGCTTGGAAAGGCAAGTGGGAGAGACAGCAGACAACTGTTTGACACATTTACTACTTCTGTAAACTCACTGAAAAATGTGGCAATTGCTAGCAAATGCAAAGAATTGGATAAGCCCAGAGGTGACATTTTCAACTCATTCATATGTTTTGAGTCACCATCCTGCCTGCTTTAAAATTCTCACACCACCATGCAGACAGTGACCAGAATTCCAGCTGTACACTTGGTATTATTTAATAGACACCACCAAAATCAATCATTGACCAAGTGACCAAAGGCCCACAACTGACTTCACTACATACACTATTTTTATCCCAAGTCAGCAAGCTTCCATGTAAAATTGGTACTGGCTGTAATTTTACACCTCTTTGAATTACCATTTCATCACAAGGACTGCTTTTAAATTAATCATTTAGATATACATAGGCTGTGGCTTACCTGAAAAATCCAGTGCACACACTCCTCTCTGATGCTGGCCTTTGAGCAATGACAAACATTTCAGGGTCTGGGTGTCCCAAACATGGATAGCAGCATCTCTTCCAACCTAGATCAGAGGGTTAATTGGGGTCTCTGCCCACAGAAGTTCAAAGCACACCAATAACAGTAATTAGCATTATCATATCTTTAAAACCCTGCAGAGGTTTGTCATTTGCCCTATTTTATAATTTTCAAGATTTATTTTCTCATTCAGAGAAATATCAGTGGATGGTCTCTAAAAATATCACTATTCAGCAGAATATTCATGGTATCATTTATCCTAATGTCTGAATGAATAAGTGTACACTGAATACATCACATTCAGTACCAGATATCAGGAAAGTGCCCATCAGCTTTTATCTAAGCAAGGCTGTTGAAAGCTCCTACAGTACAAAAATACTTCAACTGAGTCATGAAAATCCAAAACCTTCTAGGAAGGAGATAAAATACAGCTCCTGTGTTTTACATGAGAGATTAAAAGTAAATATAAGACTTTTGAAGGCCACAGCACAAGACTGGCAGTGTTTATGTTATATAGGAACAGTTTCATAATCACTTCCAACAGTTTTGGTTGTTGGAAATAGGAAACAACATTCAGTTTACCTGGATTTAGGAGGAAACAACACATTTAAGGAAAAAGAGAATGGCGTTTTTTCTAATTCTATTTAAAAATATTATTGCTATCGCTTTGAACTTCCCACCTGCCCAGTAGCCACATAGTCCTTGATGGGGTGGATGCTGAGGCTGAGGATGTCGTCGTCGTGGCCGAGGTAGAGGCGTTGCGAGTGCTGCTGCCGGTTGTAGACGACGGCCACAGCGGCAATGTGATAAACCACCTCTCCTGCCTGTGTGTAGAACAGGTTGTTCCTGCAGTCATAGCCCCTGTACCTGCAGCAAACACCAAACACCTCGTGGCTGCCCCACAACTGCTCAGGAAATCTGTCTTACAAATAATTTGTGTGATAAAGGAAAGGAGTCCTGCGGTGACAGCTCAAGCTCAGAAGTATCAGAGACTGCTCCCCCCAAGAGCAGGAATTCAAAAATTTTCTCAAGGGTTGCTTTGCACTCAATTCCTAAATCAGCACTGATTTCACAAAAAGGCTGTATCTTTTACATAGAATTATGTCCAGGTAAGCTTCACAAGGAATTTGATTGGAGCAGAAATCTATCAGGCATTTTAACAAATCACAGCTATCACAAGCAATTAACAGAGCATCTTTGCTCCAGGAAACATCAGGTGTAGTGAGCAACAAGTATAAAATACAATTTCATAAAACTCAACACTGATGTATTATTTATCACCATTATAAGCTTCCCTTGTTCCTTAATAAAGAGAATCATGGAATGGTCTGGGCTGGAAGGGACTTTATGGATTACCCAGTTCTATCTCCTGCCATAGGCAGAGACATCTCCTACTGGGACAGGTTGCTCAGAGCTCCATCCAGTTTGAAATACAACTGAAAATATTCTGATATTCTAAGAATTCCCACAATAACAATGACAAATTAATTGTGGGTAAGCACCAAAAAATGCTTTGTTTATGCTCTGATATGAGTTGTCAGAACACCCCAGCAATGTTAATCAATCAAAAATAGCAAATATTATTTAATATTACTCTACCCATGTATAAACTGCAGCTTCAAGCTGTCCTCGGGCGCTCGCTCTCTCTTAAGGAAGGGCACAGAATGGTTTTTCTCTTTACTTTGCTGTTTCAGCTGAGGTAGGTCTTCTTTGTAAACCTGAAGAAGAATTGCTAAAGTTAACTGCATTTCTCTGGTTTTCTAAGCATTTGTATATGTGAGTGAAAGTGACTTTAAGCATGAAATTTAATATATGCTAATGTGATGTACAGTGGTTACAATGCAGAGCCAGGCACTATTGTCCCCAGATTTCAGATGGTAATAAATGTTTTCTGGATAACAAATTCTCCTCAGTCTAAGTGGCCCAAGACAGAAATCTGGAGCAGCAGTAGCAGAGCATATTCTTTCTAGAAGATTCCAGGGTCACTTAGTGAAAAGGAATGCAAATAGTGACTGGGAGTCTCCACGTGTTTTTTAATTTCATCTGTGCTTCAGTGTCCAAGCTCAAAGTTGAGCATTAACTGCTTCTATCTCAGGATTATGGTGAAATACACAGGAACCAAAACCACTTCAGTGATCTGCCAATGTGTCCAGAATCCTGAAGTACAATTACAGATCTATAAACACACAAAATACTTTCCATTTATACACTTTAGAAATGCTAAAACTCTGTGGAGATACTAAAGGTGCTTGAAGCATCCCCAAACAAAGTCCATCACAATGCTGAAATCTAGCTTTAGTGTTTGTTTTCTGTGCCTACATTTCTTGGACAAATGGACAATGAAATTGCCATTCCCACAGAAATCTACCCGACTTTGAAGAAGCAACACTGGATTTTTGGAAGAAAAGAAAAGAAAGAAACAAACTCAGTGAAACAAAATCCTGGGGCATCATGTTGTGATGCATCTCAAAATGTAGAATTCTCTCTGCTACTTCAGCCATAATATTAAAAAGACAAAAAACCCAAACCAAACCCCAATTTTTAAAGTAAGATTAATGTTTTTATTTCCCTATGCTTTTGTCAATTATTTCCTTTAACAAAATGCCAAATGCAGCTTCTGCTTGGGGATGTCTCACATTTCCCATGAGAGAGGCTATTTTAAAGATGCTTCTGGTTTTCCATGAATTAACCTGTTTAGAATATTGCTGTTGAACTGCCTGCAATGATATTGTCACTTATAGTTTTTAAACTCAGACGTCCTTTTTGACACACAGACAGTGTGGAGGAGGATGATGACTGAATTGAATACAGATGGAAAATCAGGAGGAGGGGAGGAGGAGAATGACCAAGCACTCCAGTGAATCTGGGAGTGAATGAAAGGGGAAGGAGAGAATTTGGCAATATTTGTTTCATTTGTCAATCACAATTGATCTCTGTAATAAACAAGTGAAAGAAACTGTTGGCAGAAGGACCTATGAAATTTACTGTAGTCTAGAAAGTAAGGTGAAAAGACAAAGGATGCCCTTGCCTAAAGTCTGGAATGTTAGAGGTGAACTTCCCGCATGCCAGAAAGCAGCCTCATGCCAGCCATTAAATCCCTTAAATCAATATGAACCAACTTATTCTGTGATTTTCCCCCTTAATACAAGATCCAACTCCTCCTCTGAGGAATTTCTGACCTTTCCCCATTGCAACTGAGAGGTCACTGGACAAGGGGACAGGCAATACTGAGCTCTCAATGACAACAGCTCCTGGAATCAGGTTCAAGTGACTTGTCAATTGAGTCCAAATCACAGAGTAGTTTGGGTTGGAAGGGACCTTCCAACCCCCAAAACACTTTCACATTCTTTTCTCCAAACCCTTTCAAATTCTTATCTCCAGCTCAAGGGTTTGTGTATATTGGTTGCATAATCAGCTGAATGCCATCAAAATAACTGAGAGCAGTCTATGAGTCAGCATTAAACTTCCTCTCTTTGCTGAATAATGATGGGAACTTGCCAGGTAATTGACCCTGTGTGTTATTTCACACTCACCTGGCGATCATAGTTGATTTGAGCTTCCTGCTCAATGTCAGAATCCAGCTCTGGCACATCAGATAAATCTGAATCTGATTCCTCACTGTAGGAATCAACACCACCCTCTGCTTTAAAGAAAAAATTAAAATCAATACATTGAACACATAAAACAACAGGAAAATAGTATGTGACATTTTTATATAATTTAGACTGTGGGCAAAGCAGTATTCAAGAAGTCTGGAAGCTCAAGCAGCTTGTAAAAGTCACGGGGGCTGACTGAATGTGTCAGGCTTCATTTCTGTCTCTCCTGTTTCCCTGCCCGGGGCAGGAAGGTGGCAGAGAGAAGCAAAATCACTGAGCAGCTACTGGTACAGTTCCAGCATCAGAGATTTCTCCTTTCAAAATAAGGTCTGGAGAGCAGACACACAGAAATGACAAATAAAAGCTTTCACTGATCATTCTTTGTGCTTAAAATATTTGCTGTAATTCAGATAATTTACTAAATTGTGCATGTACAGAGTGAAATTTTGCCCTTCTGCTGCAGGGAATCCCGATTTTAGCAACCATCATGACACAGTTCATATGGCTTTAGTAGGACATTATAATGATCGTGACTATAACAAGAATGTTTGAAGTACAGCTACTGCATAAATATGAGAAATTTGTTGTAAGATATGTGAGATTGCATTGAAAAATAAAATTAAACATTTAAACATGTGTAGTGTGACTTCTGAATGCAAGTTAGACAGCTAAGGTTGAAAATTTAATTATCCCATCCCTCTAAATGTCTTCTTTCACACACTTTGAGGAATGCTGCTTATGTATTCCCAAACACAAATATTGCAGACTGCAGCAGCTTTTAATGTGGCCCAAACCAAGGCTTGTCTTTGGAAGCTTCAATGTCCCAAACATGCTGAGTATATGCAATTCCAAAGAACTATGATTTTTTTTCCTGTTAATTCAATAAAAGCTCTTTCAGCAATGCTGCATTCTCTGCTGATTTAATTTAATAAATACTTGAACAGAGATGATGTTTACCTTGTGGAGAGGCTTCCAGGATGCCATTTGTTATCCCTTCTGGAACAAATCTCCACTGAAAAACAGAGTGATCAGCACCTCCCGTGCTCAAAACCCACTGGAAATCATGGGACCAGCGCACATTGGTGACATGGGCTGAGTGGCCAATGTATTTCCTGAATTTAGCTCCTGAAAACAAGAGAGGAACTGTTGGTATGTCAGGGGAAAAAATTAACCTTATAACTAATGAAGTTAGGTTCCTAATAGAAACATACACTTGTGAAGTCTGAAAACTAAAAAATACTCAAATGCCTCATTTGATATGCTGATACAAAAGTAATTATGATATAAAAAATAAGTGGCATAAAATAATATAGACAACATCTTCAGTTGTCAGAAAAGTATTTCAATCTTGGCAGGAAGTACCAGATACACACAAGGTTTAATTTTCAACTTTCTAGCCATGAGTGCCAGTGTGAACTCAACACATGCATTATATTTTTCCTAAAACACAAACTTTGAAAATACACTGAGATGCGATATCAAATTAAATACTGAAGCTCATTGTTGGGGGTTGGATCTGTTTCTTTTGTGTTCGTGGAATTTTTTCCTGGTGGTTTTGCTAGGTAACTAATTGCTGGGTACTTATGGGTACTTGACTGAAACAAAAGGGGGCAGCAGGTTTTTCCTGGGGAACAGCCGTGAACAGGACAGTTTGGTCTGAAGGGCACTGTTCGGAAAGGATGTCGAGCACCAGAGGACCCTGCTTGTTTTCCACTGGATTTCTTCCCAGAGGAAGACATGGACTCATCTCATCACCACTGGACTTTCCTACAGGACCATCTCCACTTCACAGAACTGCATCTATTACTCAAGGAGGATTTAATCTGGACTGCTTTTAACACCCTGACACCCAGGGTGTCAGGTCACATCCTCAACTCTGTCAGGGCATTTTCTGGGGTTTTGTTGTTTTCGTTTTGCTTGTCTCTTAGCGCTATTACATTTGTATTTTTCTTTGTTTTGTCTAATATTCCTAGTAAAGAACTGTTATTCCTATTCCCAAATCTTTGCCTGAGAGCCTCCAATTTCAAAACTATAATAATCTGAGGGAGGGGGTTTACATTCTCTACTCAAAGGGAGATTCCAGTTTTTGCTGGCAGGTACCTGTCTTTCAAACTAAGACACTCACAGAAAGGCAAAAGGTTGTTTGATTTGGGTTGTTTCTTTATGCATGATACAGTACAAATCCTGGGGAAGCAGCCACACATTCTCAACACTTCTGAGAACAACTACACAGAGAGGGTTAAACTCTAATGTCTCTGTATCCATTAATACTCACAGGAATTGTGCACACACTAATTTGAATTTTACACCAGAATGAAAAGCCACTAGTGTTTGTTGTGGTGTGTTTTTTGTTATATTATTATTTTCAATAGTTGGTTTTGTACCCCCCCTCCCCATAGGCATTGGTTCAATCCCAGCTGTCAGTCCTCCCTCATACCTACCCCTTTTTCCAGAGATTTCTCTGTCATTTTTGTTTCCTTCAATGCCTCATTGGTTTAGTTAAACTGTTCCCCTCCCCTGTAACTCCCTATTGATTTAAACATTGTAATCCCCGCCTTCTGTTCCTCCCTAGTCCCTTTGTTATTAGTTCCCTACCCTAAACCCCACCCTGGTCCTGTCCCTTAAAACACACTGCCCTGCCTTTGTTTGTGGTCCTTACCTCTTCTACATTCGAGTTATGGATGCTTTTGTTTTGACCCTTATGGTTTAATAAACGATCCTCAGATAAACAAGCAAGGCCCATCTTGCTTTTTCTATGTTGATCCACCGGCAACTGCTTAGGAGATTCAGGGTCTCGGGAGAGGTGTTGCACCCCCGTCAAGCGCATAACACTGAGTGCACCGTGACAGGTGATGAGGTAAATTTTGCATTTTCCAGCCATACAAAATTCCATCTTACCTTTCTTTAGGCATGGAAATCTGAATAATTTCACCAGGCCAAAGTCATCGCCAGTCACCAGCACGGAGCTGTTGTAATTCCCATCCACAGAGTTGACATCTGTGATGTTTGTGTATTTTGGCCAAATTCCACTCACTTCAGATCCTATCACACAGGTCCATGAGGCCCAGTGAATTCCTTTGATCTCATCCTTGCTCGTTAGATGCTTCCCAGCTGAAAATGTGCAAGTGAATAACCAATTTCATAATTTGCTTTTTAGAAACTCTGTTTCTTTTCATCACATTTATCTGTGTATTCTAGTTGTGATTAATTTTTAACCTCAATTAAGAAGAGTCACAATCTTCTTTAAATGACTATAATCTCTCATTTGTGGTGTTTGAGGACATCATACATTTGAGGAGTTCTAATGCAGTTGCATTAGAAATAATTAGAATACTAATGAGAATTAGTATGCTAATTAGGATTGACATGCTGAAAACATGTGAAAGTGGAAAAACTTCATAATTCCAAATCTACCAAAGAAATGCCTTCAGTAGAAAGTACTGTGAATAGCATGAATTCCTAGAACACTTTCAAGTGCTAGAAGGTTAATAATACACAATTTTAAATCATGCTTAAGTGCTAGTAGGAGTTTTTCATCCACATTATCTTAAGTCCCTGAAATGTGAGTATTTGGTCAGTCAGTTATTCTGTGGTACTTATTACTTAGAGTTGATTGAAGGCTGCCAAACTAGCTCAAAAGAGCCCAAAATTGTATTTCTAAAGCTCTCTTCTGCAAAAGTTTCCTCTAAATATTAGAAAGCATTCTCAAATAAGAGTGAGAATAAACCAATTAGTTATCAGTGTTGTTTTACTAACAAGCTTTTACATTGAGAATCTCAGCAATTTAACCTGACTCAAACAGTTCTCCTATTTTTAGTTACATTCTTAAAAACATTCTGATCACTAACAGGAAACAATCATCAAGGAAGGACAATAGGGACAGAAGGGCTTTGGTAGTTACCTTAGAGTGAGTCAACCTGTAAAAGTTGCTATGAAAAAAATACATAATTTACACAGCAGAGACAGCTTTTCCTTAAAGCTGAGGATATTTAGTGAGTACTGATTTAAAAAATGACCAGTGGGTATTCCTCTACATTCCAGCCAGGAAACTCCACTTTCACCTGTAATATTTATATCATATTTGTGGTGCTCTCTTCACCAAAAAACCAAAATTTAATTGTTCATAACACGAGCCCCTTGTAAACCTACAGGGCATCTTGTAGAAGAGCCTCTCTCCAGCACCATCATTGGTCTGCAGGAACTTGCTGTCCACAGACCAGTCGATGTGAGTGATGAAACTGGAGGATTTGCTGCATTCCCCGATTTTTTTGTATCTCTGGGCAACAGCATAGATGTCCACGGGCCCATCATTGGAGCCCACGGCCAGGTAGGAGCCATCCGGGGAAAACTTCATCTCATGGATCACCTCCTTGCGGTCCTTGATGTGAACCACCTCGGTCATGTCCCTGCAGGAGCCAGAGGGGGAGAATGACAACTGGAAACCCAGGAATTTGCAATGCACAGATAACAAGATAGATGCACTGAATAATTTGTACAACAGAAATTAGATTTCACTTTAAATTCACTTTCACCTTTTTTTTTGTGGATAACTTCTTATTACTTCCATTGATTCTAAGCATTGAAGTAGTTGCTTTTTATTTTTTAAGCATAGAAACCACTCTGCCACAATATTCTTAATTCTCTTCACCTGCTCTAATGAAGTACTGCTAGCAGCACCCAACCCACATTTGCTGAGATACATTTTTTAAGTATATATTTTAAATCCTGACACACAGCACTGTTAAAAGCAGGGTCCTGAAAGAAGAAGCATTCCTAACCCAAGACAGAGATTCTAGGAGGCATCAGACAAATTAACAAGGACAAGATTACTGGGAGACAAAGACTATTAACTTCTTCAGAAAAATAGTCATTGGGAAGGCTTTTAAATGAATATGAACAGCTCATTTAAGTTTTGTTAAAGTCATTAAAGCAGAGCATTATAGAGGTTTTCCCAGGCTTTTCCCCTCCTATCAGTTTGGAGTTCCAAGTATTTTAAGTATATATTTAGCAAACACATGGAGAATAGTCAGGAGGGGGTAAACTCTTCCAGGTATCAATTAGAACAGCTTTTGTGTTTTGAAATCACACTGCGGGTTTGGCTATTTCACTCTATGGCAAATTTAAGGCTTTACCTGCTTTTGTGTGCCCTCCATAATAGCATTTCAGACAGAAAATGCTTAAGATGCAGCCATGCAGAAAAAGGCTTTCCACTTACACAAAAAGTAGAATTCAGGTTTATCTTGAAAATACTTAAAAATGTCTTTTGATCACCAATTATTTTGTCCAGTGTATGTATGACATGAAATAAATCATCAGTGAAGAAGATCCCTCTCCAAACTATGTTGTCTCTGTTATGCACATTTCTTCTCACTAAATACCTGTATAACTTCAGACTACAGTAAAAGAGCCAAACCTGAAAATCTTAAATTTTAATAAACATTATTGCTAAGAGCTAATGTTTTGAAATTTATTAAAGCATATATTTTCTCCTCTTTGCCAAACTACCACCTCTTTAAAGGGATATGGATGCATCTGCAATTATTATTTCTTTTTCTTCTGATAAGATACCCAGTGGTTTCTCATCTTACCTTACTCTGAGGACAATGAAGGAGCCATCCTTCATCCCAAGTGCCAGCTGGGATCCGTCAGGACTGAAGGACACGCTCCGTACAGCCTCTTCCATATTGCAGCGAGCAATCAAGGCATGGTCAGCAAGGCTCCACAACCTACCTCAAAGGGAAGGGGAAGAACGAGGGGCTTTTCCTGACTGCCCAGGATTTGAATGTCTTCAAGAGGAGCCCCAAAGGTCTAACTCAGCTAGGAAAATCACTTGCACACCAGCCCTTGTGTTAATATTGTGTAAAGGATTGAGCTCCTTTCAACCTGAACACAACTGTGGTAGAAGAAAACAGAGTGAAGCTCAATTACATCATCATTTGGTGTTATTTCCAAACTTCATTTATCTGATTGAATTCTCCAAAAGGAATAATAAAAATGCAGTTTTTGTAGACAGCAAGTGTCAATGCAGCTCAGAGTAAAAACTTCACTGAAAGCAGCACTCAGGAAACATCAACATTACAACAACAGGGAAGACTTTCTTGTCCTAACTCTGAATGAGCTAGGAAACAAAACTGCATATTGATTCCCTCATTCACATCAATGCAATTAAAAAGAATCAACCAGTAAATTATATCCTAAAGGCAAATAATGCCCCTATATAATGCCCCTAATCTGAAGGAATGGAAGGAGCTTCCCAAAGCACTATGGGTTGACCCATCAGATCTCAATAGTCTGCAAGACTTAGAAGTTTAAAGAACAATTAAAATAAAGGGGGAAAATGCATAAAAGACTTTTCTCAGGGTAGAAGAATTAAGAGAACAACACCCAACTATCTTTGTTTTGAGGACAGAGTCATCAATGTAATGTATTGATAATATCTTCAGTAAAATATGTAAAATACGAATCACCAGATGTGATTATGTGCTAAACTGGAGAAAAGAACAATTTGTGCAAGAACTGTAATGTGACACTGGACCAAGTTGTGAAGCGAAGCTGGACGGAAAGGAACACCCAGGCTGGATGCAAGATACTACTGTGAGTTATAGTAAAAGCTCTGGAACTGTAGCAATTCCTATTTTTACTGAAGGCACTGGCACAAACTGAGCTCGGCTCTGCACAGGGAGCTGGGAGGCACTGCAAGCACAAAAGGCTCCAAAGGAAAAGAAATTCTCTTGCTGGCCCTGGAATAGACAGCATAAACACAACTTGGATGGAGTCTGAAAAGAAGGTGGAAAATAAATGAATGTGAGACATCAAAACTGTTTTCAAAGACAAACATGAAATAGGATCAAGAATCTTGCAGTCTCACAAGGCAGAAGCTATGAGCCCAATATAATAAGGAATGAACCAGGAAGGCTTTGGAAAGATGTTGAAGAGAACACTAAGATAAAATTGTTGCTCCAAAATGTTGCTTCCACATAAATCAGTTTGTCCAATACTCTGGAAGCCTAATTGCAAAACATGACAGTTTATTTAATAAATGTAATAAATAATTCTCTGTGCCTTCAGAGAATGACAATTTTTCCCTGTTCCTGTGGTAAGAGACAGAGAACAGGCAGCTTTCCCAGTTAAGATGGTTTGCTTTGGAAATTTAAAATGTTAGAAGCCTATATTTGGCTAGAGACTTCCCTCAGCTGGGCTAGGGAAAAATACAGTAACTCCCCTTCTCATTCAGACATCCCAGACACAAGAATATAATTTGACTCACTAAATACTTTTATTTCTAAACCAATCTAGATTTCTATTACATACTCACTCTTTTAAAAATAGTGTGATAATCAAATACTAAGAAAAATTACCCAATGAAGGGCAATACAAAAACATCCCTGTTGATGCAATTTACGTATTTCAGAAAAAATGTAGGAAAATACTTTTGTGTATTTTTTTATCTTAATGAAAGTATATATTTCACTGGAATTCGTCATATGAAGCCATTGTCTATAAAAAAATCCCACTAGCATTCAAATCCCACCCTCTCTAGTGCCCAAACAGCTCAAAGATGTGTGATGTCAGGCAGTAAAATCCCTGCACATTGGAGAGAATGGCACATCCAAAGGCATCGGGGATATCATAACTGTTCCAACAGAGGTAATAATGATAAAAGCAGCACTAATCAAGGTTTGATGTGCACACAGATCCTGCAGTGCTTCCTGGAGGGGCACAAGCTGTGTCGAGCTCTGAGTCAGCAGCACCTTCTCCAGCTCCAGGAGCTGAATTACTCTGCTCACCAAGGGATGAGCCCAAGACAAGAAATCCTGTCTTAGTGGGGTTTATTGGCTTGAGGGCAGTGCAATGCTAATCCCAGCTTTGCAGCCCTTCCTCCAGAGCTGACCTGCATCCTGCCAGGACACTTGTGCCTGTCTGTAACACTGGGCAGGCAAACCCCAGCAGAAGAGACCATTCATGCATTGCAGAAACTGAAATAAATAATCCTCCTGTGGGAAGCAGGGAGAAATCACGATTGTAGAGAACAACTGGCAGTTCTGTGGGTTTCACACTTGGATTTCAGTTGGGGTTAGAATGAGATGAGGGATTGCAGCCATAGAAAACCAGTACAAATGAAAAGACTGAAAGAGAAGAATAAGGAAATCCCAGCTGAGCAGCAAGCAGAGGTGAATCATAATGTGCAATCTGAAGGAGCAGTAAACAGAAGCTGGGCGTATGGTAGGAGATGGACTTTGGGCACTCAGGAAAATCCCCGTCTCTTTAATCACAGGTAAATAATCAGTTCCACTGGGCAGAGTCCATGCTCAGGTGAGACCACTCAGCAGCTCTTTAGGTGTGGACTCAGGAAAAGTCTGAGCTGGACCTCCAAACTCTACAGCCAAGTCCTGCGAAGCACAGTAAAATGCCTTTTTCCCCCAGAGACTTATCAATCTGCCAGATTTTAACACAGGTAGGAAAAGGAGCATCCTTGACTTTGTCACAATGTCTACAGATATGTGGATAAAATTTTAAAATGCGGCTGCAAAGCCTCAAGACACAAGTGGTGTAACTAAACACAGGATCACAGAATATCCTGAGTTGGAAGGGACCCATCAGGATCACCAGTCCAGCTCCTGGCCCTACACACACCCCAATAATCCCCCCCTGTGCATCCCTTGGAGTGTTGTTCAAATGCCCCTGCAGTTCTGGCAGTCTCGGGACTGTGACCATTCCCAGGGGTGCCTGGTCAGTGCCCCACCACCTCTGGGAAAGAACCTTTTCCTACTATCCATTCTAAACCTCCCCTGACTCAGCTCCTGCTGTTCCCTTGTCTTGTCACTGGTCACAGACAGAAGTGATCAGTGTCTGCCCCTCCACTTCCCCTTATGACATCAGTGCTTTTTCATTAATCTCATTTTCTGGTATTTTAACTGAATTGGTTTTAGATCAGATTTCTTAAACTCTCAAGGCTGAGGCAGATACCTTCTGAGTAAAACATTGGACAAAAGTATTTAGGCTTTAATCTTGTTACTTGATATTACCAGAGGAGAAGTATGAGGTGACCATTCCCCATTTAGATCCCCTGTAAACAGCAGGAATAAATCAATAATACAAGCAGAAGATATAAATCCAGCACTTCTGATTATTTTTGCATGATGTGTGGCACCCAAATATGAAAACTGAAGAGAAAAAACAAAGCTGCTAAGAAAAATACAGGGAGGAAACGTTGTCTTAACAGAGTCTTACCATAAGGCCAGCAAGTCAATCCATTACAAATAAGGTGCATCTGAAGTAATGAAATCAACAAACCGAGTGCAGCCTTACCGCACGGAGCGATCGTCGCTGCCAGTGACTGCCAAAGGCTTCTTGGGATGCACTGCCAGGGCCCAGAGCTCCCCCTCACAGTGGCCCTGCATGATCAGCATGGGCTTGTCCCTCTCCCTCACGAGCACCTCGAAGATCTCGCTGTCCTGCGTCCCCGCCAGGAGCCTGTCGGCTTTCCAGCACACGCTGCGGATGGACAGGCCTGGGGGCACAGCGGGAGCTGCCCTCAGTGCCAGCTGTGCCAGGGGGCCACAGCCAACACTGCCGAGAATTCCAGTGGTCATTCCCAACCGACATTTTGGGCACTGGGGTCACACAGAACATCCCAGCTGATTCAAAGCTCAAGGCAGTTCTGTCAGATTTTCTCCATTTGGCACACAAAGAGAAAGCTGAATCCTGGGAAAACATGCTTGCTGCACACCTTGGAAATTTAAAAACCAGCTCCATTTCACAGGATTTAAAGATCTAAATTTTATATTAGCCAAGGGGTTCCTGTGACCAAAGCTGGTTTATTCCTTTTTCCAGTGCTTTACTTTTTTGCGCATTCAAATAAAATTTTAATGGTGAATTTAAATGGTTTGTGCCCATTTATCACACTTCTCCACTTTACTCAAAATGGATTATTAAAAAAAAAAACATTAAAAAAGACATCCCTCCTCTCCAAACCCAAACCTACAGAATTTTGCTTTGTATAACTTTAAGAGAACTTGATCTTATTCCACAAATCTGATCCCTACTTTGCAGATGGAATTTTACTGACCACAAGCTTAAAAACACCCTCTCAGCAGGCTGATCAGTTTGGTAGTACTCTGGTCAACTGCTTGCAGGGTTTGTATTTTCTGTGCCAATACATGAAAACAGTTTGGATAATAGATCTAGATGCTGAATGAATAAAAAAATCCATTTGTCATGCAGTCAAGGTCACCCACATCATCATTTTCACATTTTTTGGAACCAAACACATGATGCAGTGAAATACTAGTCACATAAATAAAATATTCTCGTCTTCTGAGAAGTTAAATTAATCCTAAATTATTTTCTTGTCCACTTCCAAAAGCTTTTAATTTTTCTAATGCCATTTTATGACTTAGATAAAATCATACTGAAGTTCTGACTTTCATCTTCTTGGTATACACCAATGAGCACATAATGGAATTCAGATTGAAATTTGGTGAAAGATGGACATTGTTAAGATTTAGAATACAAACACCTTTGGATGTGGGAAAATGGGAAAAGCAACATTCTCTGTGAACATACTGCACATGAAGAAAGAGTATCTGTTTGCAGGGTTTGTTTGACAAACAATGCCTTTGCAAAATGCTTTGGAAAAATACCTGGAAGGGAGGGACAGAAGGTCCCAGGTAAGCATTAAGGCACCACCACTGCTTGATGCTACAGATGTACTTAAATTCATCAGTGCCGAGGACAACTGAAAATGAAACCCCACTTCCAGAGGTTGGAAGTAGCCTCAAAGGCAGTTTTCACCTGCCCAGATCTTTACTTTTTGGTTATTGTTGCTACTGTTTTCTAGAAATTCATACTAAACATTAGGATTCAGGCCACAAAAAACTGCATAAAGACAGGAGTGCAGAGCACAGGGACTGCTGCTTGGGTGTCTTGGACAGCTTTTTTGAGGGCTAAATTCCATGAGCAAACACTCCACCCTTGATAAAGCATGCATTGTGATCAATGACATTATAAGTGCTTCAAGTCATAAAATAAAGGGATGTCTGAGCTCACAGGAAGCAGGATTAGATTCAATAAATGTGATTATCACCAATTTAATAACATTCTCTCCAACAAATCTGCCAAGTGCTACCATTCCAGGTGTATGAGTGGAGTGTTCAGATGGTCAGCATCTCTGAGTACCAGATTCCAAAAATCTCAATTAGTTAAATGAATTGCAAGTAATTAATTAATTAAGGATTGGCTAACTTCATTCTCCCATCTTGAGCTGTTTAATTAGTTCTCACTTATCTTCTTGCATTTGCATGGTGGGGAGCAATGATTTCATCCCTGTGTTTATATCATGAACCATGGAACACTCCACAGGCTACAGAATTGTCAGAAGGGAACACAGATCCAAAAATAAATACAGTCATTAAGTAAAAAAATCCGCAGTATGGAGAGACATTCTGTGCTTCACATTAAATGCTGTCACAATCCATTATCCAGATGTGTGAAAAACCATTAAAGGAATAGCTCATTACCTTTGTATCCTTGTTCAGTCTCCCTGAGATCAATTTTAGTAATTGGTTTGAACTCGGTGTCCCACAACCGAATGCAGCCATCTCTCCCTCCAGTGGCAAAGCCTTCTTCACAAGCGTACATACTAAAAATTCCAGCCTGTCAACCAACAAGAGCCCTAGTTTTAAAGGTCTTCACAACCAATTTAAACACACAAAGCAAACATTTCTAAACAGACTTTTGTTAAAGGCTAGAAAGTGCTGGGCACAAAAGTGTTGCCCATCCAGAAAGCAAACCAGCAAACACAGCTTTTATTTTAAGTGGTCCACTTGAGTGGTTTATGTAGAAACCTCTGGGCAAATAGCAGTGATACAGCCTATCTGCAGAACTTCAAATTCAGGTTTGGTAATATTATGACATGGACAACTGAATAACTAGTGGAGCACTTAAAGTAAAGAGTTACCCGTGATAAACAAAACCGAGCAAACAAGCAGTACAAGTATTCTTACAGGAGCAGAGGTGACTGATACATTCTTTCGTTAAGTCAGTTCAGACATTGTTTGGAATCTGACAGGAACTGAAAGAGTGTCAATTCATTCTCTTCGCTGAAAACAAGTTTCTATTGCAGTTTGAATTTCTTCTTGGTTTTGAAAATGCCTCATGATTAATGACTGTGCTGAACTACCTTGGAATAGTTCAAGGAATGTCTGCTGAGTCAGTATTTTAACAGGAAAACCTTGGTTAGGAGATAAGTTGAACTGCATGGAGATAAATATAATGGAGAGAAGTCCTCTATTTTCAACGTGGCCTTGTGCACTGTCTTCATAAATTAATATTTCTAATTATTAATTACATAGAGATCGCATGTTAGCAATGGCAAACTCCATAATTCATGACATTATGTATAAAGAGGTTGTATTTAATAATTTTAATGAATCTAACTGAAATTCTGCAAACAGGATTCTGCTAATATATTACAGGGGGTTATTGCTTGTCTATGACATTCCTGTGTTATTGCAGTTGCAGTTTCACGGTAATTCCTCAGGTAAAATGTCCCACTGACTCCAGTCTTTATGCTTTTATACATTAGGGATTACTTCTGTAAATAACCAGTACTTAGATCTCATTTGAAGAGGCCCTACAAATCCTGATGAACCATCACCGTAACTAATTTTGGGAGATTAGAAAAAAAACCATTATTTTTACAGTGCTCTTTCTAGGACAAAACTAAAGTGACAAGTTTTAGATGTCATATCACTTTTCTAAAGAAAATTGCCTTGTTTTCTTTTGTTCCAAAACTCCCACATCAGAATGCCATTACCCACAGTCATATTCCAAATAGGAGCAGTTCTCAAACACATTTGAAATAAGACAAGGAAGTCCTACTGTGCCTTTATTGTCGCAAAAACAGAGACTAATTAATTGTATTAGACTGGTTAGAAATCTAACACAATCCTGCACATCCCCCTTTCACTCTGTAATTATGAGAGCTCTAGACTGGGAGTGGTGGTTTGTAAGTGTGTGTTATGGAAGTAATTGGAGAAAACTCTTTGGACTATGGCTGGAGTGCAAGCTCATCGATTCAACAGGTTTGCTCCACACTGAAGCTCTTCTGAGGAGTCTCCAGCATTGGGAATTTCAGTGGTAAAATTCTATTAAGCCTAGATAATCTGCCTACCAATTATTTTTAAGTAAACTGATCATAACTGAAGCTACTCAATCTGTGAAACTTTAGATGTACAGACTTCATTTGAGGTTTTGTTTAGTTGGTTAGATGGAGGCTATAAGTATCAGCAGTTTTGGCGCTATCAGCTCAGCATCTATTGGCAACATGTCAACAAATGCAACATTACATCTAAGTTCTTAATTGCTGAACAGCCTCGGACATCCTTCTGACCCAAAACAGAAGGAAATCTTTGTAGCTAAGCCTTCAGGAAGTTTTTCAATTCAATGAACAGCTCCTTATCAAACAGACATGAAAACACCACTTACACTGTGTGCTCCTTGAATTGTGCGAACCAAGTTGAGCCCTTTCCAAACATAGATGTCTCCATTTAAAGCCCCAGAGTAGGTGATGTCTTCTTTAGCACAGGCTAAACACAGGATTGTTTGGAGATCTCCTGTTTTACCAAATATTCCTCTCTTTGCTGTCAGGGCGTTTCCACACAATGTCCAAAACTGTGAAATGTAAGTGGCAGATCAGGAGAGGTTTCTGCAGAGTTTCTGGTTTTTCACATTAGTTTGCAGATCTCAGACACACATCCTGACAGAGCAGTGTCTGAGCAGGCACTGAAGTGATTCTTTCAGTCTTATTAGAACAGCCACTACTCCAAAGCCTGCCCATTTACCAAGGAAAGATCCAGCAAATATGGTACATCTAAACCCAAAACAAATGATCAAACCGCTTGATGTGGTGAGGCTCAGTGCTGCCTCACTACTGCCACACTGCCCCTTCTCATTCACTGCCCTTTATCAGGTTTTGCTGGAAAACACCGTCCAGACAGGTGCATGTTTTTAAACTCAAGCAAATCCCATTTTTCTTGTCTGCAAAACACAGCTATAGCACTGAAGTGATAAAATACTTTATCTTACACAACCTGCGTGCTGGAGCAGACATTTCTGTCCTTCTCCAGAGCACTGAAAGAGTTCTGCCCCTCAAATATAGTCACAGTTACTGAGAAACCATCTGTTCCACGGGGACTGCAAACACTTGTACATGAGACAACTCCCTGACTCCCAGAGTAACAGGGTCCCAAATGTGGAAAGGGGACTTCCAGCTGCCACACAAAAGTTAACATTCTGCAAAAAGGGATCTAAGACTGACTGGGGAGGAGAAGAGTGAAGAAAACAAAGTTTGTCTCAGAAAGTTGTCTTTGAAGCCAAGCTAGAAATATCAAACTACTTGTTTGTTAATAAGAGTGCTTTATAAAAAAAAAATACTTAAATAAACATCATTTATCAAGCAGAGACAGCAGTTTGTGTACTCAGCTCCCCCTCAAGGACCAGACCTTCCAGAGAAGGCAGAATAAGGAGAATATCAATGAGAGATGTGCAAGAGAAGTGCTGAAATCTCCAGTCCTGTCAGCACTAGGACGTTCTGGACAGGTGCAGACACAGAACAGCAAATCTCTGGGGTGCAGCATAGCACAGCACAGTGTGTCAGTGGAGCCATCCCTGCTCTGTCATCTGATAGACACTGGACAGGAACAGTGATGTGTCTAACATGGATTCATCACATCCATCTATTTCCACTTAATTCACCTACAGCCAAATTTTTAGGTATTTTTCTAAAATTCTTTATTCCAGAAAATCCTTGGATCAAGATTTTTTATTTCAGCTCCTTCTCTATTGTCAATTCAATTAAATATTCTTTGCCTCTTAACATCAGCCAATTTAGAAGGCAGTGGGAATACTGTTGCCAGGGCTCTCATTCCTTGAGTAAAACCTAAACTCTTCTCCCTTCTGGCCAGCTGAGGAAGGAGTGCTAGAAGTGCTAGAAGGAAGGAGTGCTCTAACACTGGGGCAGCGGTGTTAGAAGGATGGAGGGAGGATCCTAAGCCCAGTGAGATTCCTTAGCTCCTGGGCTTTACCTCAGCTTCTAATCCCTGCTCAGCCAAATGAGCCAGCAGAACTGGACTGCTAAAAGAATAAGCAATCCAATTCCCAAGCATCAGTCCCAATTCCCACAGTGATACAATTCCTTTAGAGCTGTTATTATCACATTCCCACAGCCTTGTACCAGTAAATTCAGGCTGCTGCTGGAGCACCACTGGAGGGAACACACAGTAATTTCCCCTCCATTCTGCTTTTTTCCTGGTTTTTTTGCATTCCTTTATCTCTGTGTATTTACAGTGCCTGGTATTCTCTGTGTTCAGGGTGATTATGACCATTTTAACCAGAAGACAGGTGCCAAACAAACACAGGTTTTGGAAAACAGCTTGGAGAACACAACAGATGGTATCACTACTGCCAAAACCACCCACAGTTTGAAGCAGTGGTGGTTTAAGGGCATGAGCTTCTCAGGAACCAGAACTAGAGATATTAACTGGTTTCCTAAACTTCTAGTTAAAGCTCTTCCCACCCCAGTCATGTGAAATAATTGCCATCTGTTAGGAATGTTTTTGAGGAGACAAGAGAAAAATAGAAACCTGAAGGGGATATTGGCAGACCAGGATTTGTTTCTAAGCTTTCCACAGGCATAAGAATGTTTATCCGAAAAATCTAATATATATGTAGGTTTCTATTTCAAACACTCCTCTAAAGGGTGACTTAGAGGAGCAAATAGTGGGGCTCCAGAGTTTTGTCTCTGCAGGCCCCGCACATTTCTCCGTGGTGTTACATGAGAAGCCCAAGTGCAGCTCATTCTCTTCACACCTTTTACCTTGTTTCCTTCTGCAGCTGCACTGTGACCCTTTGTGATGCTGGATGAGGGAAACCCCTGAAGGCTGAGAACACTAGGGTGAAATGGAGAGGGCAGAAGCCCCAAAATTATAAGTATATAATGATGGAAATGACAGCAAAGAATCTTCCTGACTTTCTTGTTCAGGTAATCTGCAGCTCAGGCACTGCTGAATGTCTGTCCTATATTTCAAGTCCTTATCAGGTAAGAACACAGGTGGGGTTTTTTTTTTTTTGTTTTTT